>JASAND010000248.1:0-14045 GCA_030248195.1 Trissonchulus latispiculum | reverse complement strand
ACGTTGGGCCGACACCTGTTTTCACTTGGGAACCTACTTTTGTGAACTTGTCGAACTATCCTAACCTAAAACAGATCATGTTCAGCGGAAGTCAATCTGTAATTGTGATCGTCTATCCTGTCGAAAAGCGTGCTTAAATCTCCGTGAACGATTGTAATCTCTGCTTTAACTTACTTAATTATATTAGTTGTTCAGCCGACCGACCTTTTGCATCCTTGTCCGACACTCTTCAGCCCGTAACTGTAATTATCCATTTCAGGAACGGATCTCTCGCCTCTCTAAATTAAGTTGCCTGGGTAGCCGTTACACGGAGGCCCCAGAACTAATCCAAGCCGCTCCCTTGTGAGACTATTATAATTTACGTTAACTGCTTGTGTTAATTGGTGTAAAGTCCCAATCTATTGTTAGAGGGACAGAGCAAGCTAAAGAGGCTACGAAGTAAAGCCTAAGAGTTGAGTTAGCGTCTACGAGTTGAGCTAGTCAAGCACATAGGTTACCTATCCGACCCCGTAGCGTAATCTAGTGGAATATCAGGAAAAGTCCTGGAGACAGTGTGTACCCCAAACCCAAACCAAAACCTAAACCAGTCAATACTAGAAGGGCAATTCTGGCAGACCATTGTAATCTCTGTTCATTGTACCGTATCCTTGCATTGAACACCGTATCTGCTGGAATTGATAACTACAGTCTGTGCCTTTGTGTCAATAAATTGTGTGACTTTTAGACTCGTCTTCAGCCTACTTTTCAGATCATCGTTCCCTGTCTTATTCGAGCTGAGGATAAGGCTGCATCAATTGAAAGAGTCGATATAGAGACTATAAACCCCCTGGTGACCCCACTTCTCAAACGAACTCACGAATCCAAACCCCTACCCGGTCAGCCATTAAGTACGGTCTGTCAGAACACCACTACAGTCTGTGCTTCAATCTAAGTGGAGATCTCTGAATCCCCACGCGCTGACCAGTGTTCTAGAGTGCTGATCAGACCAACAGGCCGAAGAAGCCTAACCAACTACAGCAAATCTCACGACCCAAATCAGTTTACTTTCAGCATCAGCCCACACTCGTCACAGATCTCAGTCACTCTATTACAAATAGCATTGCCAAGAAAGGTCAATGCTCATGTCTTGCATTGCCGAGAAAGTCAAAGAATCATAAATTGCATTGCCGAGAAAGGCATTGCCGAGAATTGCATTGCTGAGAAAGTGTCTTTATGAAACCTGCTTTATTTATGCTGCACATGTATCACACTCATTAAGGCTACATGACTGTTGTGAACAAGCTTCCTGCAAGTTTTATGGCAAAATTTGCCGATTATTCATTTAAAATTAATTTGTTTCAACATTCAGTTAAGTATTTGTAGACACGTTTGTTTACAAAATGCAACAAATTCTACAAGCGATTAATTGCAACGTAAACAGTTTTTCTTGCGTAAAAAGATTTCTTGCGCCTCCCCCCGGCCCTAACTTTCGATTTTTTACCATAAAATTTTGTATGGGTGCATACCGAAGGATTTGCGAATTATATATTCGTTTAAAATTCATTTATTTAAGTATTCAATTACAATGTTTCATGAAAACACTTCCTGGAGTCATTGCTAAAGCGTAAAACACAAAAGTAACGAAAACAATGACTAAAAAACTGGGAACTTTTAATTTAAACTTCTGGTGATTAGCAACAATTTTATAAAATTATCACATGGGGACACAGAAGTCCGCTCCTAAGAGCAACTAATAACTAATAAACAACCATAAAATTTAGAATTAAAAAATTTAGCTAAAATAAACTCATCTTTAAGAGTGCTGCAACATAATTTTTCAGTTTGATATTTTTCCGGCGGAGGACTTCTACTTTTACAATTTTTCGGGGGTATATTTTTGGAGGAAATATTTTTCATTTCATCCTTTCATTTCATCCTGACATCAACTGTCAAGGAAAGAAAAGAGTTCCCAATCGTCGCAGCAGTAATTTTCGTTGCTTCTGTGTTTTCTACATTTTAGGATTAATTGGAGCAAGTGTTTTTGAAAATGTAAAATTTTGCGGGATCTCTTGCACTTTTCCCCAGCCCCAACTTTCGATTTTTTGACCAATACCTTTAAAACTTTTGTATGGGTTGGGTGCATACTATTCGATAAATTGAAAAATTTTAAAATTTAAAAATTAAAAAAATTAAAAATTTTACTTGGTTGGTAGGGAGACCAAGGGCATCAAAAACTTTGATACAAGCAAAAGCTGCAAGCCTATACATAAAGAGCTAACGAAAAGCTAAATCTAAAAATTGATTTCAGATTCGTGGTCAGCGCTTCACAAAACACCTGTATACAAGTTTCCAGCAGAACCAGGAACAAAAATTTTTATCTACTTGGTACCCTCTTACCAACCTAAAATTTAAAATTGTTAATTTTTTTAATTTCAAAATTTTAGAATTTTTGAATTCATAGCCTCCAGTTAGCACACATACAAAATTTTGTGGTAAAAAATCGAAAGTTAGGGCTGGGGGGAGGCGCAAGAAATCTTTTTACGTACAAAAAAACTGTTTACGTTGCAATTAATCGCTTGTAGAATTTGTTGCATTTTGTAAACGAACGTGTCTACAAATACTTAACTGAATATTGAAATAAATTAATTTTAAATGAATAATCGGCAAATTTTGCCATAAAACTTACAGGAAGCTTGTTCAAAATAGTTATCTAGCCTTAATGAGTGTGATACATGTGCAGCATAAATAAATCAGGCTTCATAAAAGCACTTTCTCGGCAATGCAATTCTCGGCAATGCCTTTCTCGGCAATGCAATTTATGATTCTTTGACTTTCTCGGCAATGCAATACTTGAGCATTGACCTTTCTCGGCAATGCAATTCTCGGCAATGCCTTTCTCGGCAATGTTCATTCTCGGCAATGCAATTCTCGGCAATAAATGATACCCGGTTAACCCGGGTTAGCGGCTTAACCTTTACTGTCTGTTGTCTCAATTTTGACAAAAATATACTTTGCAGCATCAATCGAGAAGGTTTCATAAGTTGAAGTTCAAAGTTCAATGATTTTCAGACTTTGTTAAAACCAATTGTTTGCAGTGTATTTTTGTTCGCATCATATTTATACTGGAAATTCAGCGTTTTCGTCTAGCACATTTCCTGAAAATTTTTGACTTGCCCCCCCCCGAAATTTTTTTCTGGCTACGCTAGTGTATATATATATATATATATATATATATATATATATATATATATATATATATATATATATATATATATATATATATATATATATATATATATATATATATATATATGAGCCGATTTCTGGTAGGGTCAACCATGACTTGGACAACCTTCAAAAATCGATTTGGCTCAAACTTTCAGGACTTGTAGCAACCTGACGTAAAAGGAAAACCTTCAAATATTAGAGCTCAACTCCGTATATTCAACGAGTTATAGCAAAATTCGTGATTTTCGACTCTGCCACTGACGTCGCCGTAGGACTTCACCAATCAAAATTGTGCTCAGGCCGATAGAGAAGAGTCAGACAGTTCATATCTTAACCATACAGGCACCACACATGGGGCACCTATCCTTGCCAGTTTGAGTTTTCTAGCGGTCATGTTCCGCAGTTTGCGACGGTCGAACCTTAGCTTAAGCCTCCAAGCTCAGTAGGCGCATTTCCCCATTTTTTGACATAGCGACCTCATTATGCCTTAGTACCACGCAATTTTTATAAATATTATATATCTATATGCTACCAACGTCCATGCAAAAAATGAACAAAATTCCAGACCCACTTTTGAGATATGGCCGTTCAAAGTTCGAAAAATCGCCGTTTTTGAGCCAAAACAGCGATTATGGCAAGTTTGACAAGTTTCGAGTTTGAAAAAAAGATATCAGCGTAATATTTTAGACATATAACCTAGGTACCCTTGGCAATGTTTCGGGCAAGTCTCAGCCAAATATATATATGTATGTATATATATGTATATATATGTATATATATACATATATATATATATATATATATATATATTTAGTTGAATATTGACTATTCAGGCTATGTAATATGATTTTACCGAAACTATGTTGCAAAACGCTGAAAAAATTGCCAAACCTGTTCCTGCCGACTGGTACAGCCCGGTCACCGGCTTGGCCGGGTTGAAAGTCAGGCCGACCACATGCCGAGAAACAACACTACTTTGAAAGCAAAATGCAGTAATACCGCCAAAATCAACTTACAAGGCCTAACACAGTTGATTCGGCACTCAGCCAAAGTGATGAAAGCATTTCGGTTTTTGGAACAGCTAGGATCTGAACACTGTATACAGCTAGGCCCTGAAGAACTTACGGCGTGGCTGCAATAATACGACGGTTTTGGCTCTAAAAATTAAATTTTTCAAAGCCACAGTTATAATTTTCCAAAAATAATTACACTAATAATTAATAATTCTAAGATTATGCATGAAAACCTTCAAGAAACTCGAAACCACGTTAAGCAGGGGCCTTTTCAAGAAAGGGTAGGGTAGAGTAGAGTAGAGTGGAGTAGAGTAGAGTTAAAATTAACCCTTTTCATGAAAGCACAGAGTTAATTTTAACTCTGCGTGTTTTAACTCTCTTTAACCTGCAGGGTTAAAAGCTGTAGAGTTAAAAGGAGTTAAAAATTACAGAATTAAAATTAACCCCATGGTTTAATGAATACAGTTAATTTTAAGTCTGCTTAACCTGCGTGTTTTGCCTCGGGTTAAATTTCAATAGAAAATGCTCAGAAAGAGTTAAGCAGAGTTAAATTTAACCCTTTCGTGAAAAGGGTAGAGTTAAATTTAACTCCACATGTTTTTAACTCTGCACGCGATTCTTGAAAAGGGCAGGGTTAAAGCGAGTTAATTTTAACTCTTTTCAAGAAACAACGCAGAGTTGAAAATTTTAACTCTGTCTAACTCGCAGGGTTAAAATTAACTCATTTAACTCTTTCTTGAAAAGGATCGAGTTAATTTTAACTCTACTCTACCCTTTCTTGAAAAGGCCCCAAGAGCAACATCGCCTTGCTAATATCAAAAGTACATAAGAGTATGAAACTCTTACACTACTCTGTAAACATTAGGAAACATGCCAGGCATGCTCGATTCATTAACTCGGGACGCTCCCGTAACTTCCGGGAGGGGGGTCTTACCTATAACCCAAATTATACGCTTTCATATAAGCGTGTGTCTGCTCGCTGATTGGCGCCCATTAGCCTAAGGCTTGCTGAAGGTAACTTATTAGTTTAATTCTAACTTTAATTGGGTTAACGCAATAAAAAAACTAATTCGACAACTAATTTGACTAACTAATTGTTGCAACTTACATTCCTACGAATTTTTGTATTGTGCAACAATTTTTATATCATTAGAAAGAGCAGAAAAAATGCTATAAAGTTGTTAAATTAGTTTTTCAATCGCATTAACCCAGTTAAAATTATAATTAATTATTTAAAATAACTAATAAATTACCTACAGTAAGCCTTAGGCTAATGGGCCAATCAGCGAGCAGACACACGTTTATATGAAAGCGTGTAATCAAGAGTGCACTATATATAAGAAGAAGAGTAAGCCACTAGAGGGCTCCTCTTCTTGGCCTTGCGTAACGGTGCTCCGCCCACAATACGCGAATCTTCCCCCGTTTGGTGAGGGGGGTAGCTCTCTTCGACAAAGCATACCCACCCTCGTTTGGTGGGGGGGGGGAGGCAACAGAGGTCCCCGTTTGGGGAGGGTCGCCAACAGCCAATCAGATTCAGCCAATCTTAGCCTGACTTGGCGATCCCCCCCCAAACGGGGACCCCCTTCTGCCTACCCCCCCCCACCAAACGGGGACCCCTTTTGCATACCCCCCACCAAACGGGGAGGGGGTATGCTTGTCTTGCCGAGCACCCACCAAACGAGGGAACACGTATTGTGGTCGGAGCACCGTTACGCAACGCCAAGAAGAGGAGCCCTCTAGTGACCTACTCTTCTTCTAATATAATTCTAAGTGCAATTATACACTCTTGGTGTAATTAGTGTTAGGTGGGACCCCCTCCTGGAAGTTACGAATTAATGAACCGAGCATGCTACCATGTTCAGTACATAGCAGTGCAAGAGTTTTTTACTCTTGTCTATTGTGTACTCTTGCTAATATATATTACCACAAATGTCAAAGCAATCTTGCATGGAATAAGTGCGATTAAGAATTGGATGTCCGGCTCCATTGTTGCATTCACTTTCATGGCAGCAAGTTCCTGTGCTCAAGCAGAAATCTAGAAAAGAAATTTTATAGTCTGTTTATTGTATTACAAGTTGAGAGATTGTATGTAGAGTTACTAGTCATGTCATGACCCGAGATCACAGAACCACTGAATTTTGCTGACGAAATTGTCCTGGCTACAAGATAATTGAGACTTGTATAGATATACAGATAGTCATATTTATTATCATTATTATTACTATTACTATTATTAATATTATTATTATTAATTATTATTATTATTATTATTATTATTATTATTATCATTATCGTATTTGCATTTTAGTTACTTATAAGTGATAAGTTATAAGCTATCGATTGATACCCAATTATGACTATAGTTGGAAAAATTCAACAAGTAACCCCTAAAAGGGGAAATTCGTTCCATAGTGTGTGGGGTACAGCTAGCCACTCCACTACCATTTTCAGTAAGGTTGGCCTTAAGCATTTTCCTTCGTATGGTTCAGTATTTGAAAATGTTTGTGCGGAAACACTGGAACCTAAAATTGGGAATGGGAGCTCATCAACACTGGGGAATAGAACAAGTTTAATGATCGTTATAACTAATAGATAGCTACATTGTCATGACTCATGACTAGCCAGTGTAGGATTTAAAATTTAGGACTGGACTGAAGTTGAAAGACTGAAAGCAGGTTCGTGAAGAGTGTGCGAAGATGAGATCCCTAATTAAATTTGACAAAGGACTACATAATCAGATTCTTTAATTGAATAAACAATTTTCACAAATCAATTAATTTTTCAAATAAGCAAAGCATCAGAAAATGACGGCAGACCTGTTCAGGGTTCCCCTCCCCCCTACTAACCTCTAGTCTCGAATCCTGCTGAGGCGACGATGGTGAAGTCTTCAAAACAGAATTGAAAAGTGACCACATTTTCGAAAAGCTCACTCCCTTTTATAGTCAAAAACTAATTTGCATATTGTACGAAATTGTACTTTTCTGATAGCTAATTTTGGAAGCCAAGGTTTCTGCACAGAAAGAAGCTAGCTAAATTTCAAAGCCAAGACTTTTACACAAAGGTAAGAAAGAAATACTTTCGAATAATTTCGATGAAATTCTACCATGCTGCTTCCCGTATCTCACAAATACCCCCTCTTTTGAAACCGCCGGCCCCCGCGCGGTTACTAACACATAATTAGTAGGATAAAACTCATCAATTAGCTTGTTAAAATTAGTGATAAAACTAATTGTTTCGGCAAGAAATATGGATAAATGTGGGGACTCCCCACTGTGGGAACCTACCCACTGGCAGACTACGGTGTCCGGCATGACCATCGGACCCGACTGCGGGTAAAACTAGCGCGTCTGCCACCGCACCACAATACACACAACCTAAGCTACGTTGACTGGTAACCGCGCGAGAGCACATCAACCTCAATGGAAGGTACCCGAGACAAGAGCAGCAGCACAGTAAAATTTTCCTTCCCTCCTTACTAAAACTCTTACTCTTCTTAATAAACATTTGACTTAATGCGTGTTCACCGGACAGGTTAGTTCACAGGTGCCCGAACAGATGGATCATCACACTAATACTCACACAAAAAGTACACAAACAAAGCCTTAATATATACACGCATATAACAATAGGGAGACCAGTGTCCGTGGCTCATGCAAGGAAGGGATTGGGCAAAACGTCATCACAAAATCAGTAATGCCAGCTGGACAGCCAACCCAAAAGGCCGGGCTCCCGACCGACCGGACACGCAGCCAAAGCCAACACTGGGGCTCAGCGGTGCGGCAAGAAACACAAATGGAGGCGCGGAAAGTCAGCACCTCCACCAGCCTCCCCGCAAAGCCCATGACCACCGACAAAGCATCATAATCCTGGGGTAAGCCGGAAAAACAGGCGAAACACCGCACCAGGACAGACAAGGCCCAGACCAAGTCATGAATGGCGAGACATGCCCAGACAAAGTTCTAAAGGCGCCAAAGCAACCCCAGGCGCAAAATGGGCCTTCCCAGTTGTACTCCGCAGAAGACCAACACATAGCAGGGTACAGCGAGGATCAGAGGGCTCAAACGGCGTACGCACCCCTCTACGCAACACCACCGGATAGCTGGTTCCCGTAACCAAACGATAGCCCGACGCGGAGATCAGCTTCCTTCGAGACGAAGCCTCCAGTCCAGCAGAGAAAAGGGGGCATGGCCACGGCACAAAATCAAGGCGGGGCAGGAGGGATCACAGAGAACAGTCTGGAACAAAATTCGGAAAAAGTAGCACATAAAATTATAACAGGCAAAGATGGAAATTCAAGACAAATACATACAAGATTACCGAATGAATTCTATACAATATGACAAGGAACTAAAACAGATGTTGGAGCCCCAGAAAACAGCGCTGTCCTGGCCCTCAGCCGGAAGATGGGCAGAGAGCCGGACCGCCCGGCCACTGGGGCTACAAGTCGAAGGTAAGAGCAAACTCGGGGGATGGGTGCTAAGGAACAGCGCGCTCAGAACCCCCAGGGCAGGCTGACCGGTCAAGCCAGCCCTGAAAGCTGTCACGCGCTGAACCCCCGCAACCAACCCCCAGAGCTAAACACGAGTCCATTGCTTCAAATTTCCAAAGCAACTCAATTCATACGAAACTCATCTCAAGTTCGAAAACTATAGCTTTATGAATTTTTATCGAAAGCAAACTACCTCACCCGGAAGAAAAGTATTGTCCGGGACCATAACCACTGACAACAGAAATCTCTAAAAATAAAACAAATATTGTGCAGCGTGCAAGAATTTTGAAAAGTGCAAAATTTTGATAACTTTAATAGGTTAAAGTCAAAGCAGGGTTTACCCCCTCTTTTTAAAATTTTGGAAAAACTCAATTGAAACAAATAAAAATCCACTTGGCGTAACCAGGGGTCAACTGGTGAGCCAAAAGAAATCAATGAAAATCAGACTAGAGGTTGGTTCAAGGCCAAGCCTAAAATTTTATATAGGATCTCAAAATCTACTCATTGAACACGGTCGCCACGTTGTAGGATTTAAAATTTAGGACTGGACTGAAGTTGAAAGACTGAAAGCAGGTTCGTGAAGAGTGTGCGAAGAAGAGATCCCTAATTAAATTTGACAAAGGACTACATAATCAGATTCTTTAATTGAATAAACAATTTTCACAAATCAATTAATTTTTCAAATAAGCAAAGCATCAGAAAATGACGGCAGACCTGTTCAGAGTTCCCCTCCCCCCTACTAACCTCTAGTCTCGAATCCTGCTGAGGCGACGATGGCGAAGTCTTCAAAACAGAATTGAAAAGTGACCACATTTTCGAAAAGCTCACTCCCTTTTATAGTCAAAAACTAATTTGCATATTGTACGAAATTGTACTTTTCTGATAGCTAATTTTGGAAGCCAATGTTTCTGCACAGAAAGAAGCTAGCTAAATTTCAAAGCCAAGACTTTTACACAAAAGTAAGAAAGAAATACTTTCGAATAATTTCGATGAAATTCTACCATGCTGCTTCCCGTATCTCACACCAGTACCAAAATGTTAGATGCAGTCTTAGCTCTTACTAAGTTCCAATTGAGCTATTCTTATTTCTAACACCTAACTCATAACATTGGCCAACACTGGAACATCTAAGCATATCAACCAAGAGTAATTCATAGGAAGATTATCTATGACTTCTTTACCATTTCTAGTTTAACTAGCCTGTCAGTTGTTCGGAGCCTGACCAAAATCGGAGGTGGCGGGCTACTTAGTTACAGCAAGAGTACATAATAGATAAGAGTGTGCCAGCTGGCAGGCTCTTTGTTATCAGCTACCGGCACATGCTCTGCGCGCTAACGGCTGACCCCCCCACAAAGGTTAACCTAACCTAGTGACCCCCCATAAATGTATAGTGTACACGTTTCTGTACGCTCACTCGCCGTATCTTTACGTGATAAAGCTACAAAGCACAACGCCAGCGTGCGTCCAATTTGTGTCTGCTTTGAGCTTTAGAACGCAAGGATTCGTTTGAAGTGAACATACACATTTGTGGGGGGGGTTAGCCGTTAGCGAACAGAGCATATACCTGCAGCTGATAGCAGAGAACCTGTCAGCTGTCACACTCTTATATATTATGTACGCTTGGTTACTGTAACACTCTTTTGTGCATATTCAGTAACAGTAGCTAACTTGCCACTTAGATGCATTTCAGTGCAATGAAAGCAAAGCACAAGCTCTATAACGCTAAGTTAAGCTACACCCTGAGATCTCGGGTATCGCGACGACGTCACACACAAAAATTTGATTTAAGGTAAGTAGAGTCAATCAGATACGTTTTTAGTTCGATCGCATATAAACAAGTATTTATACGTCACAATACTTCTCAATTCAACCCTTCACAAGTCTTACGGTCACTGTCAGTGGAAGTCTCTCCCCTGTTTGTATATTTTGACTTGGCTTAAGTTCCTAACACTTTCACCAAAACATTTGATCCAAGGCCAATTCGATACAGCTTGAAAGTTAGGCAGATGCAGTTAGGTCATTGAAAGGTTTAGGTTTAAATATATACCCACTTTGCCAACTATAGTTATGCGAAATCTTACTAGAACTTACAGTTGTAAGTCAATATATTTATACATACATATCTTTTGGCTTGAAGCGTCAGGACCAGCCAGTAGAATGTTAAGTTAAATTGGCGAGTGCTGCATACGCATGCAAAATGCTATGACCAAGCAGGTATATTTCAGAAAGATATTTTTGTGAATTTGATTTGTAGGAACTGTTGAAAAGATTCTGTAACTTCAAATTTTATTCCTGCAGACTCAGGTATTTTAATAAATAAACAAGTTACCCCTTAAGGGGGGGGGCTACTAAAGGTTTGCCCCGACTTTGTCCGATTGGCCTACTTTTTGGCGAGGATATAGAGCATGGGCGTGGTCAAAAAGTATCGGGTACTGAGATCTTAGCTGCCTTCCAGCCATTTGCAGCCGTCGCGTTTATGTGCCCGCCCCCCCCCATTTTTCGCAACTACCAACATAATTAATTAAACAAGTAGGCCCCAAAAGGGGCAGTATTCCTTTACAGACCTTTTTTTATTCAATTGCAAACTTGTTTTTGTAGGAAGCTCCAGGTTTTGTTTACAGTTTCACTTGACTTCCCTCATCAGGGAGAGCAAGCTTATGCTTGCCATGCCTGGCAGAACATGTGATGTCCAGCGCAAGCTGGTACCTACCTGCCTAATGCACCCATGTGTAGCTCCCAAGCTACACTGGTGCTCAAAAATCTGCAACCATTTAGATTGCTGGCAGTCGAAGGCTGCGAGACGGCTCTCTGTTCTGTTCCTTAAATAGGCTCTAAACCTAATTTGCATAATCCAAATGCAAAAAATCTAACCTAAACTAGCCTGCAGGTAAACTAGCCCTGTGTAGAAGATAGGGCTTCTAAATGGAGAAATGACTCACTATGCACTAAACATATAAGTTTCTATTTTATACATTCCTGTTCCAGCAGGAATAAAAATTTCAACTGACTGTTAGGCCCAAGCTTAATAGCTGCCATTCCTCAATATGATTTGGCACATATGTCCCCACCTGCAGAAAAATAGTAGATGTCTGTATCTTATCTGCATCTATGGGAATTACTCGTCAAAGTTGAACTTTCTGCAAAAATTTAAAAATGTTTGGCTAACGAAAGGAAAATTTTATTACTGGTGCGAGCTACAAGGCTGTAATTTGGCATGAAAGGAGGCTCTACAGGACTACTCATTTGTGCCAAATGACAAGAAATTCTGCGGCGTGAAAAAATTTTTTGTGTCAACTTTAATTTTCAAAAATTTCCAAAAACGCCTTTTTTGGGCAATGGTACTCCAGAAATCGAAAAAATCAAATTTTTTGAAATTAAATTTTTTTAGATATTTGAACTCAGCGAGGTCGACAACACCCCCACAAAAGATTCCAGCTCGATTAGTGAAGGTTTGCGACTTCTGTGGCTGCAGAAAGCCTCTACACAGGATCCGACAGACTGAAAATGGCGGTTTCGGCAAGTTTTGAAGATTAAAGTTGACATAAAAAATTTTTCACTCGGCAAAATTTATTGCCATTTGGCACAAATGAGTACTCCTATAGGGCCTCCCTTTATTCAAAATTACAGCCTTATAGCTCGTGCCAGTAATAAAATTTTCCTTTCGTTAGCCAAAAATTTTTAAATTTTTGCCGAAACTTCAACTTTGAACAGTAATTCCCTTGTATGCAGATAAGATACAAACATCTAGTATTTTTCTGCAGGTGGGGACATATGTGTCAAATTATATTGGCAAATGGCAGCTTTGAAGCTTGGGTTTACCAGTCAGTAGAAATTTTTAATTAATTATGTTGGTAGTTGTGAAAAATGGGGAGTCGGGCACATAGACGCGACGGCTGTACATGACTGGAAGGCAGCTAAAATCTCAGTACCCAATATTTTTTTGACCACGCCCATGCTCTATATCTTCGCCAAAAAGTAGGCCAATTGGATAAAGTCGGGGCAAGTCGATTTTAGTAGCCCCCTCCCCCCTGGAAAGGGGAATAATACCGCCGTACTGTTTGAAATTTATGTATTCAATGTTTTGTCTGTTTTTATAGAACATATTTTGGGTAATACCAGGCCCAGCCCCAAGGGCAAAATCCAGCCCCGTTTTCCAGCCTCCTTTTTCTTCCAGTCCAGATTTTCCATTTCCAGCCCTCCCCTTTTCCAGCCCACGTTTTGCAGCCCCCCTTTTCCAGTCCACGTTTTCCAGTCCCTGTATTTCAGCACCTAGGGTAATGTTTCTCCCAGCCAGCAGCATGTCAGGGTCCATGTAAATTCCATTAACCTGGGCCAGCTCCTGAGAGCAAGCACAGAAAAATGTGGTCCCGACCACTGACCAGTACCTTATTTCCCCGGTTAGCCAAAATGCAAGTTAAAATGTGAAATATTTGACATTTTTTACTGCTATTGGCTCCAGACCCACTAAACTGTCAGGCTGGCAGCCCGGCCGGTAAAGGCAGTTTGAAGAAAGGCAATTATAGTTGAACTTCAGTATCTAAGTTTTTAAACGGATCTGTTTTAATTTTAGTAGCAATAGAATAACGGGGGGAGTGACGACAGTGCAGACTCCTCCTGACCGACAAAAACGGGTAGACCCTCCTAGCGAGAACGAAGAAAAGTAGACCCTCTCGTCCAGAATTGCTAAAAGGGTTATGTTAATTCCTGTTTCATTAGTGTGGGGTTAGAGTAAGGTTAGGCTTGGTGCATTAGACAAATGAATGAGATTCAGTTTTTATCCGTTTTACTCATGTTAGCTGGATGAAATTTTGTTCCGTTTAATTTAAGGTTCCGATTCTTTAATGTGGATTTATCTAAATCCAATCCGTTTAATCTTAAAAAGAAATAGGGTATATGTTAAAATGTACCTAAATATCAAAAATAAACGGTTGCTTAAAAGGGGGGGTCCATCATGAAAATTTTGATAGTCACGGATTTCCTCTCATTTTCACATAAGGTAGCCACATAATGTCGTACATTTCAGCTTTAAAGTAGAGCTGTTTCGAGTTCATTCATTGAGGAGACATTCACTGAGTACAATTTGAATATCAGCGAAAATGAGAGTGCTGCAGTCAACTTGTAACGCGGCGGCCTGGACTAGTTGGACAAGAAGTCAGAGAAAGGTTGGATTTAATGTCCCTTGCCGTCAAGTCGGCGGAACCAAGTACAGACAGACAGTGAACAGCAATTGTAAAGTCATGTACGGGGGCTTGCGAACAAGCTAAGACGAGGTTTACAATAACTGTTACGTAGCACTGAACAGAACCCCTACCCGATAAGAGACGCAGCGCCGGGAC
>JASAND010000245.1:0-16666 GCA_030248195.1 Trissonchulus latispiculum | reverse complement strand
AGAGAGGGCAAACTTTAGCCTGGTACATCTATGAAAAATTTTTATTTTTAAGGTAAAAACGGAAAAAATCGCTGTTTTTAAGCTTAAAATGAAGTTATAAGTCCATAAATTAGCTAAAAATTGAGAAACGTTTTGAAAGGTGGAGGATCATGGGGTAGCTCGGAGAGCACCCCATAATATGAGCTAAAACGGTCAAATGCAGCCTTTGAAAACGTTAATTAAGCAAAACTAATTAACGGTAAGGAGTTGAGAGCTAAAATTTGCATTTCTGAAATCTCCAGGCCAAGAGCTTTCGAATGATACCAAACTTGCCCGGAAAAAATGAACTTTGAAAAAATCGACTTTTCTGACCACTTTGTATGTGTGGTTTTTTTTTTCTGTTGTGTTCGTCCTTTACGCTTTTGTACAATTTTGTGTCCAACGGATTTTTCACATGGCTTATGGTGGTAACCTTTACCTATTATTATCTTGTTAGCATAACCATGAACCTGTTCACTATTGATTATTTTTGCCCAATTTTGCTCCTAGCGATTTTTACAGACTGTCAAACATGGGGTTGCGAAGCGTTTGGACTTAGAAATTTTTCGAGGCCCCAACATAGAAAATTGTCAAAAAGTCGTCTAAAATAGCGTTTTTCGGCCATTTGGTGGTGCGCATATATAGTAAATCGGGGGCGCTGAAAACGATGAGCATATCGCCGAAACCGACGGATGTGACCCTCGGGCTGCATGGCGCCCGTGGTTCCTCGCCCAGGGTCAAAGTTGGGAAAAGTCCCCAAAAACAGCTATTTTCGGCCATTTGGTGGTGCCCATATATAGGAAATCGGGGTCGCTGAAAACGATGAGCATATCGCCGAAACCGACGGATGTGACCCTCGGGCTGCATGGCGCCCGTGGTTCCTCGCCCAGGGTCAAAGTTGGGAAAAGTCCCCAAAAACAGCTATTTTCGGCCATTTGGTGGTGCCCATATATAGGAAATCGGGGTCGCTGAAAACGATGAGCATATCGCCGAAACCGACGGATGTGACCCTCGGGCTGCATGGCGCCCGTGGTTCCTCGCCCAGGGTCAAAGTTGGGAAAAGTCCCCAAAAACAGCTATTTTCGGCCATTTGGTGGTGCCCATATATAGGAAATCGGGGTCGCTGAAAACGATGAGCATATCGCCGAAACCGACGGATGTGACCCTCGGGCTGCATGGCGCCCGTGGTTCCTCGCCCAGGGTCAAAGTTGGGAAAAGTCCCCAAAAACAGCTATTTTCGGCCATTTGGTGGTGCCCATATATAGGAAATCGGGGTCGCTGAAAACGATGAGCATATCGCCGAAACCGACGGATGTGACCCTCGGGCTGCATGGCGCCCGTGGTTCCTCGCCCAGGGTCAAAGTTGGGAAAAGTCCCCAAAAACAGCTATTTTCGGCCATTTGGTGGTGCCCATATATAGTAAATCGGGGTCGCTGAAAACGATGAGCATACTGCCGATACCGTCCGAAGTGACCACTGGTCAGCATGGCTCCCGTGGTTCCTCGCCCGGGGTCAAAGTTGGGAAAACTCACTATAAACAGCGGTTTTCGGCGTTTTGGTTGGAGGCATATATAGTAAATCGACTACGCTCGTTTCAATGGGCATATTTCTGAAACCGATGGAAGTGACCAGTGGTCACTACGGCCTCGGGGGCCTATTGACCACTGGTCAAATGGCCTAAAACAGCGTTTTTCGGCGTTTTGGTCGGGGGCATATATAGTAAATCGAGTACGCTCGTTTCAATGGGCATATTGCCGAAACCGATGGAAGTGACCACTGGTCACTATGGCCTCGGGGGCCTATTGACCACTGGTCAAATGGCCTAAAACAGCGTTTTTCGGCGTTTTGGTCGGGGGCATATATAGTAAATCGACTACGCTCGTTTCAATGGGCATATTGCCGAAACCGATGGAAGTGACCACTGGTCACTATGGCCTCGGGGGCCTATTGACCACTGGTCAAATGGCCTAAAACAGCGTTTTTCGGCGTTTTGGTCGGGGGCATATATAGTAAATCGACTACGCTCGTTTCAATGGGCATATTGCCGAAACCGATGGAAGTGACCACTGGTCACTATGGCCTCGGGGGCCTATTGACCACTGGTCAAATGGCCTAAAACACGTTTTTCGGCGTTTTGGTCGGGGGCAAATATAGTATATCGACTACGCTCGTTTCAATGGGCATATTGCCGAAACCGATGGAAGTGACCAGTGGTCACTACGGCCTAGGGGACCCATTGACCACTGGTCAAACGGCCTAAAACAGTGTTTTTCGGCGTTTTTGTCGGGGGCATATATAGTAAATCGACTACGCTCGTTTCAATGGGCATATTGCCGAAACCGATGGAAGTGACCACTGGTCACTATGGCCTCGGGGGCCTATTGACCACTGGTCAAATGGCCTAAAACAGCGTTTTTCGGCGTTTCGGTCGGGGGCATATATAGTATATCGACTACGCTCGTTTCAATGGGCATATTGCCGAAACCGATGGAAGTGACCACTGGTCACTACGGCCTAGGGGACCCATTGACCACTGGTCAAACGGCCTAAAACTGCGTTTTTCGGCGGCATATATAGTATATCGACTACGCTCGTTTCAATGGGCATATTGCCGAAACCGATGGAAGTGACCAGTGGTCACTACGGCCTAGGGGACCCATTGACCACTGGTCAAACGGCCTAAAACAGCGTTTTTCGGCGTTTTTGTCGGGGGCATATATAGTAAATCGACTACGCTCGTTTCAATGGGCATATTGCCGAAACCGACGAATGTGACCCTCGGGCTGCATGGCGCTCGTGGTTCCTCGGCCAGGGTCAACGTTGGGAAAAGTCCCCAAAAACAGCGGTGGGTGGGTCCTGTGTGGGTCAGAATGAGATCGAATATGCTGCCACGTACTCTACAACAATACCAAAAATGGAAGAAGACAAGTAGGAAAAATGCTCCTTGCAGTCGCATGTAAAATGCAATATGAGCTAAGGGCAGCATTTAAATACGTAAAAGACAAGAGTTAAAATACTTAATATGAGCCAGCATCTAAATGGGTAGAAGACAAGATTCAAAATGCTTAATATGAGCCAGCATTTAAATGTCTAAAAGACAAGATTTAAATGCTTAATATGAGCAGCTCGCTTTCTCGGGCTCATATTGACGCCACATTTACAGCCACTTAAATGACTCCTTCAAGGCCCGTTATTTTCGCCAATGTGACATGCGTCAAATTCCTATTTATTTGTCAAGTTGTCTAACCACAAGATAACTCTAAGCAATTTAATTAAAACAAACGCTTTTATTTCGAAAACGTATTACTTGTCAGCTTATTTCTGTTTTTACAGTCCAGCTCATCTTCTTTTTCAGAAGTCAGTTATAGCAAGCTGCCAGCTGAAATCGCACTAGTATGTAAGCTAAACTATATATATAACGTAATATAACAAGCGCTATAATATGCGGGGCTAGAGCTATAACGTTATTACGATTACGTGCTGAATAAGGATCTGACAGTTCCTGCAGTTGTCTTTATAGCGACTAATAGAGGCGTTTAGGTCAGGAGATGTGTATATACATTTTAGTCGACATTTCTTGACCCTCACTGAGTACCTTGAGGTTTACTTACAAGCTTGAAGGCGTCAATATGAGCCCGAGAAAGCGAGCTGCTCATATTAAGCATTTAAATCTTGTCTTTTAGACATTTAAATGCTGGCTCATATTAAGCATTTTGAATCTTGTCTTCTACCCATTTAGATGCTGGCTCATATTAAGTATTTTAACTCTTGTCTTTTACGTATTTAAATGCTGCCCTTAGCTCATATTGCATTTTACATGCGACTGCAAGGAGCATTTTTCCTACTTGTATATATATATATATCTGTGCAAAAGAAAACCAGACAACAAAGACAATTATAAATATACCAAAACACTTGCAAATGTCGTTCTTTATCAATATAAGTTATTTTTGACGTTAAATTGATGATGCAGCAAATTTTCACCTTGCAGCAAATGGGGGACACCCACCCCCTTTTGGGGAGGGGGAAAACCCACCCGCCTCCTGAACCAAGGGTTGGAGCTATTCCAAAGCATAGCAGCAGAAAGCGCGATTCTTTCTTACCTACGTGTGCGAAGATCAAGTCATTTGTTCCCTCCTGCTCATTTTATGACATTTTGAAAATGACACCTACTTTTTGGACCAACCATGCCAAAATTTTGCAAACGTTTGGACCGATGTAACTTTTGACTGCGTTGGGCTAGGAAAGTTTTGCAAACGTCTGCAATGATGGCAAGTCTTCCTCTTTGCACGCAGCCATAATTAGATCGATCCGATGCACCGTTGGTCTGGCACATTGCCAAATGTAGGGGGGGAAAACCCACTTTCGGGGGACTTTTTTTGAAAAATTTTTCAACAACGAAACAGGGAAACAATTCGACACTATAGCACGGTAATATCGAGGGCCCTGCATCATGCTATGGTGTCAGATTTGGATAATTTGCTTCTCTGGCTAGCTAGGGGCCAAAAATCCTGAAAGTGCCATTTCGGTATTGGAGGACCCACGACAGGTCCAATTGTGGATTTTAACAGCTAATTGAACGTAAAAAACCAACGTAAAAACCATTCTCTACACGATAGACTCAAGGTGCATTCATAGTTCCAGACGCAAGCAGACGCGCGTACGTAAGCGTCTGCATGCTTTCGTGAGCATGAATACGCTACAATTATTTTTAAACTGTTAAAACGACATGTTACAATCTGAAGCGTCGACGCGCGTCTACGCGCGTCTACGCACGTCGACGCGCGTCTCTCTCTGCGTTCGCGACAATGAATGCACCTTAACAAGTTTTATCAAATTACATCGTTTTTAGCATTTTTCAAAAATCGCCCACTGTTTATGTGTTAAACTTTATGAAACCTGACCGTTTGATGCTGCATTTCCAATGGCACGTGAAAACTCAAAAAGGTATATACCTAGATCGTACCATACATATACCTACCTTTTTGATTTATATATACTAGCTAAAAAGAGTTGAATTTTACACCGGAAGTGTCAGAATAGCGCTACGACAATTTTTGAGACCTGTGAGGGGGTGGGTTTCCCCCCATTTGGGTACGTATTTCCCCCCCCCCATTGGGTTTTCCCCCGCTACTTTTTTATTATACCGGCCTAACGGTAAAACCTACGGAAGTGCAATGGCTTAAAAGAAAGATCTCAGTACGCCAAGTACGATGGTATACGTATAAAGTTCTCATCTAGCCCTTATAATAAAAAAGTTCCAGCCAAAATCCGAAAATGTGGGTTTCCCCCATGGCTATACAATGCACAAGTGTGTCTGGTTATCAAAGTGCTTAAGCGTTTCTTTGCTTATCTGAGCAAACAACTTTCGGCACTCATGCATATACGTATATATAGATGGGGGGACAAAAATTTTGCCTTGGATTCCCTTAGGATTCGAAAAAATTTTTGTCTCCGATTTGGCTGAGAACTTGCCCCTACAAGGGTAAATCGAGGTCGCTGATTTCTAAAATATGTATGTTTCGTTCTTGTTTTAGGGTATCAGTTAATTTATTCGTCTTTATGCATTTTCTTTCCATATTGTAATTGTGTTGTGTACCAATCTTCTGAATTTGGTCTAGCATGCCAAGACCTGGAGTGTTTATGCAGGATGATGAAAGAACTTCTTTGATTCAGTCGGATTCAGATTTTTCTAATGCCAACTATAACTGTGGTGGTTAGTATTTTTGTTGATGTTCTGTATGCATATATTATACGTATATAATAATATGTAGGTATATAACGTTTGTTGACGTAAGGGAGTGTGGCATATATATGATGAACGCGTTATATCTGCACCCGACTAAAAAGCGCTTCAATGTGGCCTTTCAGTTCTGCTAAATTTTGTATAATTGAAAAATGATTATGCAAGATGCTGGAATGTTTTAGAGTGGGGAGTGCAGGGGTCCCCCATGTTTGGGATCCCCATTTTTCGATGTCTCCTCTACGCTTCGGAAGCCCCCTTCCAAATTCCTAACCCTAAAAAATGCCTGAGATGTACTATCCTTCTCCGAGCCATTTTCTTGTTTACTGTTCCCTCAGGTTTTTTTCAGTCATGTCTTTGAGCATCCGGCTTCCTTAGCAATTGCCATCAAATATAGACTTATATAATGTCTAAGCAAAGAAATATATATACATAATTTTCAATATGCACAAAAGACATGGCATAATGAAGATGTTTATGTTGTGAGGCTTTTGCGTTTTCAGCTACTAAAGAGAGAAATGTGGCTGTTTCAGCCAGTCCTGGTCCTCCTCCTTACGATTCAGTCGTGGTTCGTTCGCATGCGTCACAGCAAGGACAGCGTTCAGCTGGCGATGATGTGACTCAAGTTCGACATTCTGCGCCAATGGTGACCTGCCGTGTCTGCCAATCCAATATCAATATTGAAGGAAAGGTTCACCAACATGTGATCAAATGTGCAATTTGTGGTGAAGCCACGGTACGTTGCATTTATACGTGTATGTCTGTTTTGGGGGGAGATCGCGAATTTTCTACCATCTCCGATTTTTCTTATTTTCACATGTTTTTTGTACTTCACGTGGTTCCACAAAACGTTTGAGACTGTGCAAGAGCAAATTAGTTTTAACTTGGCACAATGTTAATGTGAACTAGGTAGCGTGTTATTTAATATCTATATGAGGTGTTTTTGCGTTAGTTCAACGATTTTCTAGAAATTTTCAATGTTTTTGGACAATTCTGATTTAGAAATATGACACCAAAGAAATGTTTCATCATCAATCGGGCAGTACTAAAGATGTTTTAAATGGATGTATTTGTCATGCCTTACTCTTTTATCATTCTATGTATAGGCATACTTCCGTAAATACTGAACTGTAGGGATTTGAACTGCAATATCTCTGGCTGGATTTACCCTGGACTCTAAAAGTCTGTCTTGTTTTTGGACACATGGAACAAAATAATAATAATTTTTTGAAACGTGGTATAATATATACCCAAAAAAGAACTAAATCGGTGACTATAAAATTTGGTTTCCCGGCGACCCCCCCCCTCCTTAAGATAGAGTTACGTATTCATCTCTCCCTTGAACAAAATATGTACAGTTTAATAATATATGCGGTGTTTGATAAGATTCAAGCTAGAAATATAGTATGCGTATGCCGTGTTTGATACGATTCAAACTAAAAATTGTAAAAATCAATGTCGGGATCGCGATTTGGGCTTTTAATAGCATTAAACAAATATTGTTTTTTGAGTTTCTTTGTTTCTATTTATTAAGCCTATTCGCCCTCCGCCGACTGGAAAGAAGTATGTTCGTTGTCCCTGTCAGTGTCTTCTAATCTGTCGTGCTTCTTCAAATCGGATTGCTTGTCCAAGACCTAACTGGTAAGTCTCTCGTTTTCTTCTTCCAAGTCTACGATATGCCTTTCTTCCTCTTTTGTTTATTGGAGGGTGATTGCGGTTGCTTTCCATACCCATTAGCTTCTGTAAGATCTTCAGGGGGAAATGTAAAACTTTTGCTCTGACAATACGTTCAACACTTTTTGTGGTTAATGCTTGGTTAAAACTAAAGTTCTATTAAAATTAATTATTTTCAGAGCTAATTTCTGGTTTTTCTGTTTATTTTGAAGTGCGGGTTGATTTGAGTATCACACTGGTTTGCACCAAATGTGGTTAACTTAACCACTTGCTAACCAAATGCTAAGCAAGTGGTTAACATGTGGTTGGCTAACCCTGCTCTGGAGCAGGGTTAACCACGAACTTGCAGTGGATTTTCAGGTTCTGGCAAGAAACTCACAGACCAAACCGTAGAACTAAGAAAGAATAAACGGAATGTATATTCATGTTGGAGTATGTATAGGCTAACATGTTGAAGTGATTCAATATTTTTGCGTGATTCATGTGTAAGGTTGGTAAGAAAAGTTAAAACTATCTTCTATTGCTCAAATCGGTAGTGTTCTTGAAAGGTATAGTTGTATTCGAATTATAATTTTTGTGGAGTTGATCACAAGATGACGCTGCTTTTATATGACCTTTATCTTTTACCAATTGCGTAGTGAAGTTTTGTCTCACGAATGTTTTGAACCTGCTTTATAAGTAATTATAAAAGTTTGTTTTCGTATAGACAGAAGGCACAAGATCGGAATTATATAGAAACACGACACTGAAATATTGTGTTTAATCGTGAGTGAAGCCTTTTAAAATTTCAGTGTAATTTATTGGATAAACGAGTGCAGCGGCGTAGTCTGATTGGTTCAGAGAAGTCCCGCCTCCAGCTCCGGCTAACCATTTGCTAACCATATGGTTGACTAACCATTTGCTAACCACATTTGGTGCAAGGAAGTTGCTGCTAAGCAAATGGCCATGGTTAGCAAATGGTTAGTTAACCATTTGGTTAGCGAATAACCAAATGGTTAGTAAATGGTTAACCACATTTGGTGCAAACGGCCGAGTCATCAAGGCAAATTGGATCATAGATTTCAAAACCATTTTTAGAAATAATGTAAAGTTTCTGTAATACTAATGTTTACCTTCTGTAATACTTCACCCTGAATGATTGTTTCATCCTTTGATTTAGTAAGCGAGTCATAACACTTGGCGCTAGTCCTGTTGGTACTGCAAGTCGTGCACCTCCGGGGACTTGTCGAGTTTCTTGTGCCCATTGCAAGGAAATCTTCATGGTGAGTTCCTACTTGTTTAATTCTTACATTAGTTTTGTATAATATTTTGTAATCTTCATTTTTGTTTTAGTCCGCGTCCGAGTTTTTTTACAGCGCTTCGACACCTCTTGCCTTCTGTCCATCGCGCCTGTCAGCCAGCCGGCAAATTTCTTTTTAAAAATGTGCTCGAACTTGGCTTTTTCAAAACTTTTTTGTTTAGCTAGTTTACAAAGTTGCATCAGATTAAGTTAAAATAGGCTTTCAGGGCAGCCGGTGTTTTCAAAAACAAACGTAATGAGAATGGCTTAAAAGCAATGGTTTTCTCAAAATTTATTGGTCCTGTGTCGCTGAAACCTTAATTCTGATTTACTTTAAAATACTTTTGTGCAGAAGTGATTCGGCCAAATCCTCCTATAGCTTCAAGGAATTATTTTTGCTTATGCTTTTGCCTTATGCTTGTTTATTCTTTATATATGTTGTTCGGTATGTGTTTTGCTTCATGTCGTCTTTTTGTCCTTTTAGTTCAATACACTGACGAACAATTTGGCCCGTTGCCCACATTGCAAGAAAGTGTAAGTGAAACTTCATTTTGTACAAACAGTAAGTAATGCTGGTTTTGTAATTGGTTTAGATTTTGTTTGACGCCTTGAATTAGTTAGTATAATATACGTTAGTTGGTATAATTAGTTAGTATAATAAAGCTAGTAATTTTGAAACAGTCTTGAATGGTACGTACGTTTTGATTATATTAGCTGGTCAAAAGAATACTCCAGTGGTCGGCGTATAGACCGTTGGCTTTGCGGTAGCATTTTCGGATTCGGATCAGGATTTTTGTTGTATTATTTCTTGTTGACCGATTTATTTTCACTTTTTGTGTATTATTTCAGTTCTTCTGTTGGACAGCGATATGCGCGTTCTCGTGCAATTGTTTTTCTGGTGCTTGGGGCGATTTGCACCCTGATTACCATTGGAGTTATTGTACGTGTAGTTGGTCAGCTCTCATCAATCTCTGTATCTTTGGTGCCTTAGTATATGCGTGCCGTGAAATGGTTTTTTCCTTAATCATACGTAATTTATAAGCACAAGCAGAAATGCACGTCACTCCGTTGACACTTTTATAATAAGTTACTCCTTATTCCTTTAGGGTTATAACTCCGATTTTGGGTTGATAGATTGTGGCAAATTGTGGCCTGTTTTTACCTAGGCCTCTAAGGTCTGGTATAGTTGAATAGCATATTTTGTTACAACGCTTTTATTCTGTTTTAGGCAGGAACTTGGTCGTTTGCTTTACGTGATCGGATGATCAGTCTCTACATTCTCTGGGCCGGTAGGATTTCATTTTGTTTTGACCTAAACATTCTTGAATTATTAGTATAATATTATATCATCATTTTTGTTTACTGCTATTTCATAAATGATATTTATCTACACATAGCAACAAAGAATAATAACCAACGCTCAATAGTTGATTGGTTCGTTAGTGTTGTTTTCTGCAAGCGTTCAAAACTGAAGCTGAAGTTCAGGGTAGAAAAGCTGTAAATTCTATTTCTTATATTTTCTCTAAATACTTTATTATTCTAGCCATGATATTGATCGTTCTGGTTCTGCTATTTCGATCCCTCTACTACGCTGCGATGCGCGTCAGCAGAATCGAAGGACCCCTATAAAACCTTAACTCATGCATATCTATACATACTTTCTTCTTGATTTCTTCCAATTTTTATCTTGTTTTCTATTCCATTGTGTCACTTATCCTGATTTGAGAGTTGAGTCTGAATATTTGCGGGTATGATTGTTGACCAGGTCAGTTTAATTTGATTATCATGAGTGCCTATTATTTATGCATAACTTGCATATTATTGTTTTATCATTGCGTATTGTGTGAATGGTGCTTTTGTGCTGTAATTTCAACGTTGAGTCTGACAACTGTGTGGGGAAGTTTTATTGATATTTATTGCCGTGGCATCGGATTACTCCTAAAACGTTCTCCAGGTGCTTGAAAACTTGCGTCTGTTAATTGAGTCCCGTGTACTTCCTAGTGGGCAGTGTTACCATCAATCTAGTCAGCTTGTACACTGTTCTGCTTTCCTTAGCACTTTACACCATCCTATGGGTTTTAACTGGTTAGACAGTGGAGAGACGCCCCTCCCCTTTTTCAGCTTCCACCCACTCACCTTGGAGGTCCAAAGAAATTGCCAAATTTCAATTTTTTGGCCAAAGTTTTTGGCGTCGACGGAATTGTTTGGTCCAAAATTGTCTGTTTTAGTACAAAAGCTGAACTTGTGAGTATTTTAGCTTTAGCAAGAGTACATAATACATAAGAGTATGACAGCAGTCATACTCTATGTATTATAAGCGTGACACATCCTCTGCACGCTAACGGCTGACCCCCCCGCAAATTGGACCCTTCACTTCAAACAATTTTGGCCGCTATGAATGTGTTCTAAAGCTCGAAACAGACACAAAACTCGCGCACGTAGTGCTTGTGTTTTCGAGCTTTAGCACACAAGCATAGAGCGAGTGAGCGTACCCCCGTTTCGACTGGGTACTAATTTGCGGGGGGGGGTCACTGGGGTCCAATTTGCGGGGGGGGTCAGCCGTTAGCGTGCAGAGGATGTGCAAGCTGATAATACATAGAGTATGCCAGCTGTCATACTCTTATGTATTATGTACTCTTGGCTTTAGTAATAGCAGTGCAAGGTAAATATTTAAGATATTTCGTGGTGTTTTGGGAGAGTTAGTTAACATCTGTATAGACTGGTTTTTGAATTGCGTGCTGGGGTTAGTTCAGACTTTTTTAAAATTGGTCTTTCACCTTATCTCTGTATCTTTCTTGTGAAACACGTATTGCAGTTGGTCTTCCGTGATCTTATTCTGATTTCTGTTTTCGTATCATGCGATCTATCAGGATGTTCTATTTTGCTGATACAAAGCTTCTGTTATTGTATGTTATGTGATCGTGACTTAGTTTGCAGATCTGTTTCAATTTTAACGTTATTTTTAGGAATTATTGTTGTGCTGTATTTGAAAAGTATTAAATTTGTGCCTGTCTCTGAATGCAGGATTTGCTCACTTTAGCAACAGTTTAATTTTTTATTTTCGGTCGGCTATTCCTTCAGTTTTATATTTAACGTACATTATGTATGTGTGTATGCATAACTCATTATTCTTTTTTGTATGCTAATTGTTTTAATAGTAAAGTGGGTGCGCATGCATTTTAATTTAAGGGGGGGGGGCTACGAATTTCACTAAAAGTTCGATGTTGGAAAAGCTAGCTAGTCTTTTGCCACATAATAGTATTAGGTTTGCTGTAAAATAGTTTAAAGTTTGAAAGAATTCCATGCAGCATAGCGTCCTGTGGAGCCATCAGAAGTTGGTGTTGTCGGTCCAAAGCTTGACATGGCACGTACACAAACTTCGCCTCGTCCTGATCACTATGGGCAAGTTGCGGTACCCAAATTTTCCAGAAATAGTTCTGACATATAGCGCTTTGATATACTGTAAAATAATCCTTAGATCAATGTATACTTTTCTATGAGATACGATCAAGGTGCTAAAAATTGGGTGTTGTAGGTCTATACGGGTGGAGGCTAACTAACGTCTAATGAGCTGTGGTTTATCAAAGGAGCCCAACTTTGCTCCAATTAATACTCCAAGTATCTGTCTTAACTTATGTAAAAATGACTTGATTTCGTTAATCCCTGCGTTCGCAGTGCTAGATTACATTATCGATATTGTCGCTGTTTTTTGGTGCCATTTCGAAGATGTGAGTCAATTACTCCAAAGTACTGTGACAGAATCGGCTGAAACCTTGCGCATTACAGGCCAGTGAGTGTACCAAGATGTGCCGAAAGCTAGGTCACTAAACCTCGCTCCAATGTTTAGAAATGCTAGATTGATTTCTCGAAGTATGGATGGCGATCGCTCCAAAAAGCTCTAAGACAGTTGTAAGCGCATACTGAACGAAGGAAGCGTCATATCGAAAAACGGATATCATATTCGAATTCAGCAGGTCAAATAACCCCTATAAGCACCTCTTCGGCAAAATCGGAGACAAAAAATTTTTTGACCCCATTTTTACTGCGCTTAGCTAGCTTTTCAGGCCTAAAAATAAGGGTTATTTCTTAACAAAAAGTTTGCTAGCACACAAACCAGAAAACCAAAACTCTCGAAACTGCCCCTATTAGAGCCTAATATTTGGTAAAAAGCTGGGGTAGGCTAGGGGCTGTCAATTTTATTAGATCGAAAACGGCGCACGGTCACATCGCAACTTTTTGTCAAATTTCAAACTTTGAACTGTTATAGCTGAAGAAGGAAGCAACGCTCAAAAGCCGGAATACTTTTAATATATAGCACTAGTAACAGTTAACATTTGTGGCGAAAAGTTTCAGAATTGGTCAAACCGTTAATCCACCAGAATTCAGAAAAGCTTTTTCAAAAAACCCACTTTTCGCACCAAAATTTCGACTTTGGCGTAGTGCCAGAATCGATGTGTGTTAGATATAATAATGCCCACTACGGACTATTTAACCTTGATATGTTAGCTAATCATATGCCAAAAGGCAGGTCTCTCTGAAGAAGTTGGGCAAAACCGTTCGTAGCCCCCCCCCCTTAAGTAACAAAAAGCTGAATCGAAAAACTGATTTTAGATTCCTGCTCAGCGCCACGGAAAACCCCCGCGTGCAAGTTTTCAGCAAAATCACGGACAAAAAACTTTCATTTCCTTTGTCCCACTTACCAACTAAAATTTTAAAATTTTTAAAAATTTTTAAATTTAAAATTATTTTGCATTTTTGAATCAGCAGGTCCGAATTCCTATCCCCACCAGATTTCAACTGAATCCGTCGTAAATTGTGCGTTTGTGGAAAAGACCCAAAAATTTTCATATTTCATATTCCTTATCCTTCCTCTCATAATTTGAAATTAAGTTTAACTTTGATTTATGACGTTTGCGCACCTAAACATAACATGTTCTACTCTTCAAATTTCTTGAAAAAATAATAGTGGACATAACACACCCACAGAAAAACTGGAAAAACAAAAAGTATAACGTAACCACGACTACCATACACGACAGACACTAATTGTAGTAATGGGTCCGTCACGTTTAACTCCGCGAGGAATGTGTAGTCTTAAGAAGTGTCAAGTCGCAAAAGATTCACTAACCAAAAATTATAAAGTACAAAAACTCGGACATGTCTGAGACTAATTGCAAATAATATATTTGTCTCAGACATGTCCGAGACTAATTTTTATCCGACTAATGTCTGGAAAATAGTCGAGACTTTCAAAATTTTGAGTCTCGGACATGTCCGAGACAATCTTTTTTGTCTCAGACATGTCCGAGACTAATTGTCACTGTCCTAGACAAAACACGCTTTTAGTCCGGACTAAGCTAATTAGTCCCAGACTAATTACATTTATTGTCTAGACATAGTCAGCAATCCGGACAGAATAGTCTGGAAAAAGTGTCCGGACAACCAGTAGTCTGACAAATAGTCCGGACTGCCAATAGTCCGAATAATGGGTATGTCACGTTATAAGTCACGGGAAGTGCAGAAGATTTCTCTGGCAGTTGGACAATTTGTCTCGAAAGTTTGGCAAAATGTCTCGAAGATTTGGCAAAATGTCTCGAAACTTTGGCAAGGTGTCCCGAAAATTTGGCAAGATGTCTTGAAACTTTGGCAAAATGTCTCGAAAGTATGACAAAATGTCTCGAAAGTTTTCCGCTCTTCTGTGACAAACCTTATTTTTCGAGGAACTTTCTGAGACTTCTGCCAACTTTCGAGACAATGCTTAACTTTTGAGTCAAGTCTTAGACATTTCTCAGCTTTAGCGAGATACTTGCGAAGCTTCGATATATTTCTTGCTTTCGAGATACTTTTATGGGTGTCTAAAAATTTTCAGATTTCACAATCCCCCCCCCAGATTTTTGGTAAAAATGTGGAAAATATCGAAAATTTAGGGAGTTGTAAAACCCCCTCCCCCGAGACATGGATGTAGCTCGGCGAAAAACTGGAGTAAGACTGGCGCAGACTGACAAGATTGCTGATCCGGATGATAATTTTGTAAAATAGTCTCTAAGCGACACCAATATATATGAGTGTGTTGTGAGTTTGTGCTGCCAGATAGCAGCAAATAAGTCATTTTTTCAAGAGGGTTCCCAGCCGGATTTTTGAGCCAGCCGTCCAAAATACAGAAAAGTCTAGGCAGAAAATGACGGAAGGACTGCATAGTTCATAGCTTAAGAGAATCAGCATAACGCAAATCATAACCAAGGGTCTTTTCGCAGAAAAGTTAAGAATGAGTAGTTAAACGAGTAGTTAAAGTTCTTGCTTACGAAATTCTGCTAATAAAATTTTGACAAACGAAGTTCTGACCAATAAAATTCTGACTACACGGTGCTGACTGATGAAGGCAGACGCCTCTGAATTGACCAGCTAAGCAGATAACACTAATTATCTCTAGTTTACTTTTATACACTTTTCTGCAGAATGTTTGTAGCAGAAATGCTTGGTTTGTTCGAAGAAATCGTTCAGTCAATTGGTAGTCACCTAAAACTGATAATTTTCGTGAGGACTAGATGAATTTTATCGCCTTGTCAAAATATGAATGTAACTGGTCCCTCTGTAATGCAACGATCACGCCAATTTTCGACCATCTCCGATTTTTCCCATTTTCACATATTTTGTACTCCCCATGGGTCCGCAAAACAAGACAGTTGCGTTTGTTGCAAAACTTTCCCTATCATTCACAGTAGTCCTCTAAAGGTGACCACGACATATGTTAAGGTGGTGATTCCCTTTGGTCACATAAAGTTTGCACCATTATTACTCATTTATTACTTGGAGTTAAGAAGCCGTTTTTGTATCAAAATGCAGCTTGACATTTTCACTTTTAGTGCATACCATGAGACCAATGTTGCTTTTCTAAAATATTTTTAACACATTTTAGAAGAAGTATAATCTTCCAGATTTTTTGTAGACTCAAGTAAATTTTGTCGCGAGACATCGGTTATATCATTCCATACCTCCATTAAATAGTTGGGAACGATTTTTTTATTTATTGTGAAATCGCTTGTTATGGAGAAATAAGCGGAAATGTGTTGGTAACATTTATTTTGCCTACTTTTTCCAAATTTACTCAAGCGATTACTTTAGCTAGAAAGCAGTAATCGGGGCAACTAAAAAAAACGTCCCTGGGTGCAGAACTCATTTGTTAAGTAGCAGCCCTCCAGTTTTGCATGGTGAATGCTCCACAATTTTTGGAAAAAATTAGTCATGTTTTTGCAAAAACTACATTTTTTCATGATAGCAGCCCACGGGATAGCTGTTGGAAGACGATCATCCATCGGTTAATTTACCTGTGAGACCTTCAGATCGACGCCCTTAGTTTGATTTTACGGCTTGTGTAGGTCAAGAAATGATGGATTATTTGATTTCTGCAAAAATGACAAGTTTTCGACGCCAAAACAAGAAAATCGCCATATCAATCGCTAGAGAAAAGCTAGAAAGTTGCTTTAAAAAGTAAAAATGGTAAGCACAACGAGCTCTTTGAAATGAATATAGTTATAACTGCAGTGCTGCTGTGAAACTTTCAGAAATTGGTAAAAACCGCCCTGATCGGAAATCTAGAATTTTTGAACCAGGATTGCGCGGAGGGGTGTTAGAACGCTAAAAGAACGTAGCTTTTGGAAAGCTGCGCCAAATTTCATCCTGATCTGCGCCAACCAACAATTGGTGCCCAAAAGGAATCACCAGCTTAAACATAGGAAAACGAAAAAGTTAGGAAAATTTCGCGGTAACCAAAAGTTAACGCACTGTGTAAGAGCAAATGAGCTATAACTTGCCAAAATGTAAATCTGAATTAGGTAGCGTGTTAATATCTATTTGGAGGTGTTTTTGCGCTAATTACTCGATTTTGTAGAAATTTTCAAAGTTGGATGAAGTCGGTTTTTGCACAATTCTGACTTTACAAAAATGCCACCGAA
>JASAND010000244.1:0-22278 GCA_030248195.1 Trissonchulus latispiculum | reverse complement strand
TGACCGTCGGCAGTCACTAGTCCTATCCGGTGACCATCATACCGAGCATAACCTCGTTGTTCTCTTTGTCTGAGTCTGCAGTTACTCTGAATGTGGCCTGGTTTATGACAAAAATTACAAATCCTTCTATCTGGAGAAGGCTGAAAATCTCTAGAAGACACTCTCCCTGCCTGTCTAAATCTGTTATTCCGGGGTCTTTCTATCCCGGGTCCGATCTATCAGGGGGTTATTAAAGATCGGGGGGGGGGGGGAATGAATGACTGTCTCTTGAAAAGACCGTCCAGGCGCCTTTCGAGACGGTTTATTCTTTCATCATCTAGTTCTCTAACGCAGAGGTTTCGGTTACCTCTGGAATAAGTCTGCTGTTTTGAACAGCAGCGATAGGGGTAGTCTGGGAGTTAGTCACAGAAATCTTTTTGATTAACCCAGTCAAATTAGTCATTAGGTCACAAAGTTTCTTATTACTTTCAGCATTCTGCTGTAGGGGATCAGAACTCAAGTTCAAATACTGCAGCTGCGCTTCTTCCTTCTGCGCAGTCTCGACCGCTGCATTAAAATTCGCGGGTTCCTTTTGCATCACTGCCTTCCTTAAGGCAAGCGGAAGTCCCGCTATGAAACTCTGCATCATTAAAAAATCGCGAGATCTGTCACCAAGGTCTGACGGGTAGGCTGCTCTAGCCAACTTTTTCACAATGCCAGCATAGTCTGCTACAGTCTCATTTAGTAATTTCTGCCGAGTTTTTAATTTCAGACTGCTGAATCGGTGATTTTCTGGCTTGGTTAGTATCTTCTTGAGTTCCGCCTTGAGCAAATTGTAGTCTAATTTTTGCTGGTCTGACAGTTCTTTATACTGCTCTAAGGCATTGTCGTCAAGAAACGTGGGAAGCTTTTTCGCCTTTTTCGCAAGAGACCAACCAAAGCTATCTACGACTAAGTCAAATTTTTCAAGCCAGTCTGAAAAGCTCTCGTCTAAGCGTCCGGAAAATGTAGAAATTGTAGATCTACCCAATGACACCGCTGACAGTTCGTCTGAAGTTTCAGCAAGATTACACATCTGATGGGCGATTGAATTTAATCGGGTAGTTTGACCTTCGACTTGCTGGCCTATTTCTTGTTTGAATTCTCTAAGTCTGTGTTTGACAATTCGGTCAATGTCATTTTCTTCGGAGAGACCTGCCTTTTGGCATATGATTAGCTAGCATATCAAGGTTAAATAGTCCGTATTGGGCATTATTATATCTAACACACATTAATTCTGGCACTACGCCAAAGTAGAAATTTTCGAAATGTCAGCGTAGAATGTTTACGTGCTGAGAAGCCCCCGAGATTTGGCCTTAATGTTTTGAGATATTGCAAGCTTAACGCATTAGAAAGCGCTGAATATCTTACTCTTCCTATTATAAAATCTTGTTACAACCAAGCTCACTCAAATTTTACAAGCACTTGATTTGGTGGGTGCGAAGTGCGCGGTGCATTTTTTGTACATTTTTTAAATTTTTAGGGCCTTTCCCACTATATATATCCCCCCACAGCTCTGAAGAAGTACCGAAGAAGCACAATTTGACTGATTGAGTTGAAATTTTGTGGTGGCAGGTTTTCGGACCTGCTGATTTCAAAAACACAAAATTTAAAATTTTAAAAATTTTTAAAAATTTTAAAATTTTAGTTTGGTAAGGGGGGACCAAGGGGAACCGAAAAATGTTTTGAAAACATTTTGTTGAAAACTTGCATACAGGGGTTTTGGGGTTTTCTGAAATCAGTTTTTCGATTCAGCTTTTTTGCTTGTGTTTTATGTCTGCTTGTTTTGTCTAAAGTTTTAAGCTTAAGATGTAAGCTTATCCTGAGCTAACGAAAAGCTGAATCGAAAAACCGATATCAGATTCGTGATCAGCACCCCAAAAAACCCCTTTAAGGGGGGGCGACTAAACTTTTGCCCCGACTTTGTCCGATTGGCCTACCTTTTGGCGAAGTTATAGAGCATGGGTGTGGTCAAGAAAATACTTGGTCGTTGGTTCTTAGCTGCCTTCCAGTCATGCTCAGCCGTCGGGTTTATGTGCCCGACCCCCCCTTTTTCACAACTACCAACATAATTAATTAAAAATTTCTGCTGGCTGCAAGACCCTAGCTCCAAGGTTGCCATTTGCCAATATGATTTGGCACATGTGCCCCTAACTGCAGAAAAATACTAGAAGTCTGTATCTTATCTGCAACTAAGGGAATTACTCTTCAAAGTTGAAGTTTTGTCAAAAATTTTAAAACTTTTGGCTAACGAAAGGAATATTTTATTACTGGTGCGAGGTATAAGGCTATAATTTGGCATAAAAGGAGGCACTGTAGGAGTCCTGATTTATGCCAAATGGCAACAAATTCTGCAGCGTGAAAAAATTTTATGCCAGCTTTAATCTTAAAAAATTTCCCAAATCTCCTTTTTTGTGCAATGGTACCCCAGAAATCGAAAAATTCAAATTTTCAAAATTAAACTTTTTAGATATTTGAACTCAGCGTGGTCGAATACACACCCACAAACGATTTCAGCTCGATTAGTGAAGGTTTGTGACTTCTATGGCTGCAGAAAGCCTCTACACAGGATCCCACAGACTGAAAATGGCGGTTTCGCCAATTTTTGAAGATTAAAGTTGACATAAAATTTTTTTCACGCGGCAGAATTTCTTGCCATTTGGCACAAATGAGTACTCCTATAGGGCCTCCTTTTATGCCAAATTACAGCCTTATAGCTCGCACCAGTAATAAAATATTTCTTTCGTTAGACAAAAATTTTTAAACTTCAACTTTGAAGAGTAATTCCCTTAGATGCAGATAAGATACAGACTTCTAGCATTTTTCTCGGATAGGGACATATGTGCCAAATCACATTGGCAAATGGCAACCTTGGAGCTAGGGTCTTGCAGCCAGCAGAAATTTTTAATTAATTATGTTGGTAGTAGTGAAAAAGTGGGGGTCGGGCACACAAACGCGACGGCTACACATGACTGGAAGGCAGCTAAGATCTGAGTACCCGGTATTTTTTGACCACACCCATGCTCTATATCTTCGTCAAAAAGGAGGCCAATCGGACAAATTCGGCGCACCCCCATTTTAGTCGCCCCCCCTTAAGCAAGTTTTCAGCAAAAGTTTTGCAAAAAATTTTTCGGTTCCCCTTGGACCAAACTAAAATTTTAAAAATAAAAAATTTTTAAATTTTAAAATTTTAGTATGTTTGAAATCAGCAGGTCCGAAAACCTACCTCCGCCAAATTTCAACTCAATCAGTCAAATTGTGCTTCTTCGGTATGTACTTCTTCAGAGCTGTGGGGGGGATAATGGGAAAGACCTTTTTTATTATAAAAAGGAAAGATTTTTATTTAAGCTTGTAACTAAAATTTTTTTGTATATTTAGTTCAAAGTTTAAATGTCGTAAAACATGTGTTTTCAAAATTTTTGAGCATTTATGTAATACTCAAAATTGCCTAAATGAAAATGTGAAAAAGTTGTTCCTGCACTAGCTTAATTTATTCATTTCTGCAAAATTTGAGCTATTTTTTCAGCCATTGCAGTATATATTTGTCAGTATTTGAAAAACAATTCCTAATTTTAATTAGTTGGACGGTCATTGTTTCGTAGCTAATCTTTGGCTTAGCTATTAGTGGACGGGGACTGATGAATTTTAATCCGGAAAGTAGCTAGTTTAAGGCGGTATCCTGCAGAAACTAACAAAGTGAGTCGGCTTTAACAGATTTTAGCGTAGATAAATTACCTCTAAATTTCTTCTTCTCCAATTTTATTAGTAATCCAATTTGACCTCAGAAAGCAAAATTGCCGTGTCCTGTGGTTGCAATAAATAGGCACATAATGCTGTCAAAACCATAAAACTGTTTTATGACCCAGTTTCTTTGATGTCTGACTCAGCTATAATTGATTTCCTATTGGCGAATCGAAAAAATCCGATTTCACGAAATCACAAATTTTACGATATTATAACATAGCCATACCCAATTTAAGCTCGATTGGTCAAATTTTAAAAATTTTAGCACTGAGGGGTAATCTGAAAAAGGCCCGGATTTGTTACAGTGTGGTTATAACTTATAGCCATGTATAGCACGACGCTTAATTTATAACCAAATTGTGAGGTCAATTTCAAACGCAGGTACCCCGAAAACCTCACAGATAAAGGTGTTTGCCGATGAAAGAGGACATAGCAATGGTTCGTTTCCAAATGACCCATTTTGACCCTGTTTTTGTCTCTTCGTCCTAAACACTCACCAACCTTACAATCTGAGTTGACTGTATATGGGAAATTAGTTGGCAAGTTGGCTGTTGAGCAGTCAATGCCCCTGACACTAAGGTCAACACTAAGCCTACGGAATTTTGGAATTTTCAGGGGCAGACATGTTTTTAGCATACACAAGACTAATGCAATTGAGTGAACTGTGCATATATAATTACAGAACGCGAAGTTGGACGGAATCCTTTACTGTTAGCAGGTGCTCTTTATCAAATAACAAAATGTGTCCATATTTATGTTGGCAGATTACACAATTGTCGCAGTTCATGTCTCATTTGGTCAGAGGGCTTCGTTGTCATGGTGGGTCGACAAATAACCTTCGACAAATATCCTTCCCGTTGCTGAAGTAGGAGTCTAGCCTGGAAAAAAGGTCGAAGAGTTCGCATAGAGGGACCTTCCAATTCCACAAAATAGTGACTGCTGGAAGTACAGTAGAGACTGACAATGGGATGGTCCTTTCGATTTTCCGGTATCAGCAGGCCGTGCACAAAATGAGCAAGAGGAGAGGGTGGTAAAGGGATTTCCACTCGATACAGGCGAGCCAGGTCCGAGTCAGCCTGCAAGGTTAATGCCAGCTGGTGCAACAGACGTCTAATGTTTTGATTGATGAAGGGGTTATTGCTATGAAGTCGTACGTCGTAGTGAAGACTGTCCAAAGTTTTCAGCAGCCAGGACGGTATATATTCTTCAGCGGACAAAACATGTCGATACTTTTGAAATTGTAGCAGATAAATAAGTCGGATGTGTTGATTGACTGATCCTTCACGGTTTTCCAGTGCTGATAGTCGGTTAAAGAGAGCAACCTGGAACTCTGCCAAGGACAGCGTCGGTTGCAGGACATGAACAGCGACCAGAGTATGTGCCATAAGGGAACACTCATTTATCCTCCAGTTGGGTGCCCCCGAGATTAGGCATTCAGACAAAGTGGCCGGATGGGTAGAGAGTGGAACGTTGGAGTTGACCGCTGAGCTGAAGAAAGACGCAAATAAAGTCGACTGTAGCTGGGACATCGCTTGCCAGAATGTTTCAGCATAGCTCGGGATGGACGGATGAATGTCAAACGGGATTCTAAGCCAATCAAAAAGCTTAATCAGAGTGTACCACTGAAACGGATTAAGCCTAGCCCAGTGATCACTCTGTGCCATAATATCCATCCAAATTGCAAGAAAATTATTTTCGTGCAACTGCTTGAACCGAAACGCCATCAGTTCTAGACAGCTGATTAGTTCTGATTTCTGAAGCGTTAAAGGTTCGTAATACAGAAACAGGAGCTAGAAGTCTTTGAAAGGGAAGAATATGTTGTGTCAGGCGAGAAATTTTAAAATTAATTTTCTGTCGCAAAACAACGATTTGTTTGGACTTATCCGGAATGCGATGGTAGTATACGAATTTCCTATTATGGAGACTCCTGTGCAACGAAAGGGCCGCATGAAGTAGCTGCAGAAACCCTTCCGTGGAAGAGTTAAACAACTGGAAGTTGTTGTAGAAGGCCGGAATTGACTTCAAGTGGAAATGATGGTCCCAATCGTCTCCCTCTAATTTTGTGCAGTCTTTGCCAAGAGTGGACAAAACGGAAGAAAAGTTGTATGGCATTTGCTGCCTGTTGATGCGGTTACGCACCTGAACGAGCTTTCTTTCGGTTAGAGTCAAATAGATTAGTGCAGCAGAAAAAACATGGTCATGGAACGAACATTCTGCCAGATCACCCCACAAAGTCCATTTTAAGACTGTGTGGATATTGGTCAGCGAGAGAGCAAGTTCCTGGAATGATTTAGATTTTGTCATCGATAAGGCTATCAACGAACGTGAGTCAAAAACTTTAAATTCCTCAGAAAAAAGAGCAGATTCGGAATCGATTAAGTGATCGGGAAACGTTGTTTCCTTGAACCAGACTTTCAGAAACGGCAGTCTTCGAGAAACATCATCACCACTGATATACCCTAGTTTAGATGTAATGAAGAATAGAAGCTGTAACTGGAAAGGCGAGAACTGACAGGGTGGCTTAAGCAAGCTCAGGATTCTATCATTAAATTGGCCCCAGAAGAAATTCCACGATTCCTCGCCCGGAGTAGAACGACTGAGCCTCAGCGAAAGCCAGCAGATACCGAGTCTGATCAGATCTCGTGAAGTCAACTCCGACATCCGTTCACATAGCTGTGTGCTGATGTTGGCGAAAAGTTGCTCAGTCTGTGGGGAGTCAAAGCACTGGTGAGTGAACAGATCAAACGCATTCAGCAAGTCAGTTGAAGACAACCTCGATAGTATGGGTGAGTTCGGATCAGAGAGTAGAAATCGCCGCTCTAGCCTATGCAGAAACTGAGGCACCCGCTGACTTAGAGCAAAACTTTCTGATCGATCTTGTCTGCAAGTAAGATCTCGAACTGAGTTTAAGATCTGCGATAACTGCTGCGACTCTAGATTAACTAGGCTAGAGGCAATGCAAGACATCAGCTGATCTTGAGAAGAATAGCAGCAGTCTAGCAGCGATTTGATCTGATCCAAAGGAGCAATGGCGGATGCCGAATGGTTTTGTTCCTTCGTCCTGTAACTGCCAGACAAAGAGGAGACGGAACCAGAAATCTGTCCAAGAAAGCGATAGGATAGAGCTACCACGTCCAACAGATCTAAAGGCGGAACAGCGTCGGGTTGAGTGCGCAACTGAACAGTCAAAGACTTCAATCGATTGCTCACAGACTCAAGATCATTCAATACCGCTGTTGGAGCATCCTTTTTGTTGGCGGTGGTGTAAGAACGCTGACTGCTCAGCAAGAGGCTGTAAGCAGTCTGGCCTGTGTGCTGACTTTCACTCAGGATTCGCCAACACTGCAGCCTGGTCGCAGATGTCCATGGCAAATGTCTGCGGGAAGCAGGCCAACTGAGTAAATGCCTGCCAAATCCTGACAGGCCACTCATGAATGCAGTAGGAGCCACAGTTACACTCTAAAATAGACAACATATTATTATTAATTATTCGGAGCTAGGTACGGTACATTCTTTACAAATTACGTTACAAATTTTGTTTCAAAATGGTTTGGTCCGTGTAAAAATATTAGTCCGTCCAATGCTAGACTTCCGGCGCCCTTTTATCCGTCTGCTATATCCTGAAAGAGCCTATCAAAGATATTTTCCTTCCTTGTGTTTCTGCAGCAGACTGATGCGAAAGTTTGACCAAAACTGTACCATGTTAGGGTATTTAATTGGGAGTTTCCTGGAGCTGAACTAGAAGTGCCTGTGGAAATGACGGTCAATACAATTTATAAAGGCTGTCTTACAGATTTATTCACGCTAGGTTTTATTTTGCTGCTGCAAAATTGCTACAGCTGCAACCAGTTTTGCTCATTTTCAGAAGTGAAAATTTGGAGAAAATTTCTACTTTACTCGACATTGACGGCTTCTATCTTTTTCTGGGTGCGTCGGAGAGTCTGCAATGATTTCGAATGGTGGCAGTCCCATTTCTCCAAGAAATGGCACCAAAAATGAAAACTCGGTCATTGAGCAAAGTATAATTTGCGAAACCTCATGTGGAAAGGGTTAATGTGGAGAAAGGTTTTCGTCCTATTCCCCTCTAGAATTTCGTTTTGGTATTCGAAGGAGGAAAATGCAAGTTTGAAAGAATTGCATTAATTTTTAATTTTATGATTATTTTTAATTATTTTTAATTTTTTAATAGTATAGTTAATATGAATAATATTATTATTTTTAATGTATTAATTTTTAACAAAATTTTAAAAATTGTGGTATTTTGAAAATTTGTTTGAATTTAGTTTTTGCTCTCGCTTGCACATTGCGATACACACTCTATATTTTGTGTGTACAGTTTTATAGATTTTCTCCCACATTAGTTTTCTTTTGTACTAACGTTTTGTCTATAATGGCCACCTCCAAAAAGTCAACCTCGAAAGTCGAAACCATGTTTCAGTGAATTGCCCGATCACCGTGCCATGGTTCAATGTTGTAATTGTGAGGGATTTATACATTATGAATGTATGTTCGTTAATACCTCGGATTTAAGCCTGCTAATTAATGATAAGGATTTTTATTTTGCGTTTAAAAAGACCATTTAAGCAGAAAGATGATCTTGCCAACGCTAGCCGTCATAAACGTTTATTCTATGGAAGTACCCCTCTGCGAGCCAACCACTGGTTAAACCTGATCTGCCCAGACCTTTGCTAACTGATGATCAGTTTGAACAGGTAATTTCCAGAGCCAAGGCAGCCGCGGTGGAGGCGGCGGTGAGCTTTCACTGAAATGGTTAAGGAACTCCTCGAGAAAAAAAGAAAAGAAAAATAACTCGGTAATAGTTGTAATAATAACTTGGTAATAATAGTCTGAAAAACATGACCAAAATAAAATGGCTTGGGATAGGTCTTTGGTGTCTAGTTTATGTGAAAAGTTTGGTATTGACAATTCAAACATTACTTCGGTTTTTCGGGATGGCCGTAAGATCATGAAGGTGTGTTTTCACGATCGACAGGTGAACGAACGGCATACTTTTCTGTACAAAGCCACGCGTCTGATGCAATCGGACAAGAGGCTTTGTTCCGGAAAGTTTAACCCATTTGTTAGACCGGACCAAACTATGAAGGAGCGAGAATTCGACTGCAATCTTCGGTGGGAGATTAAGCAGCTCGCGGTGAAGTGTGAAACTGACCTGAAGAGTCGAAACGGTCGGACTGTCAAAATAGTCAAACCAGTGGATGACGCCGGTGAATTGAATGCCACCGGTTCGCGAGGATGGTGTCCTTTAGGAAAATTAAGTAGCCCCAGTCAAAATGGCGGATCTGATATTGCATACTTTGATTTTGTTTTGTTTAATGCTAAAGGTTTGAGGGGCAAACTTCTGAATTTAGAAGTTTTGGCTAACAGTTTACCTAATTCTTTGTTATTTGTTACTGAAACCGTTTTGATAGTGATTTTTCTGATTTGCCATTGTCGTTTCTGAAATATCATAATATTTACCGTTGTGATGATGAATGTCGTATTGGACGTGGAGAAGGGGTACAGATCCTAGTTCCTAAAACTTTGAAGGGTATTTTGGTTATAAGAAAGTTATTTGCATAAATGTATACATGAAAAAACATTAGGTCAATTCTGGTTAGTCTATAGAACACCGTCGGCAAACAAATTTAACTCTGTCCTCTGCAAGAATTGGAAAACCAGTTAAGTAAGCAGGATTTTCCAATATTTTTATTAGGAGATTTTAATCTGCCAGACATTGACTGGCAAAGCGTATATATGCGAAGCAATGACAGTGATCGTGTTTTTTACACAAAACCAATGGAGTTGGGCTTTAGCCAGTTTGTAATCCAGCCAACTCATAGAGAAGGCTTGACTCATATTAGATTTAGCTTTTTGTAACGATGGCAATTTTGTTTCAGAAATTACAATTGGAGACCACTTATCAACTTCGGATCATTTTGAAATTTTCGGGTCCTCCGGACCCTTTCAAGTAACTGTAAATTCCAGCCAAAGAAAATTTAGAAATTTTAGAAAAGCTGATATACAAGGAATTAAACTAACTATCTAAGCTCGGTAGACTGGAATGTAGTGCTGTCCAATTCTGATAGTGTCGATGGAAAGTGGTCACTTTTTAAAGCTATGGTACATCATGCTGTAGTGTTTGTTCACTGTCTGTTTATGTGAATATGCAAATGAGTTTCACTACATTCAAACACCCAAAGCTCATTTGCATATTACTGTTGTAGAGCGCTATATAAACAGCGCATTTGTTGTGAATTTCTTTAGTGTGAATTGCTTGTTATCTCTTTAGCAAAGTTTTGGAGTTGGAGAAAGCCTGCTCTAAATCTTACATTGGCGAAGAGGCTGAAAAGACCAACGTGGGGAGGAAGTTTCTGCGAAGGTCTTTCAGACTTTGTCTTCTGAACGACTGGTCTTTCAACTGCTGTTGGATTAACTTGGATAGTTAAGTCCGCTTAGCTATTCAAGTACCCGATTTCGGGTAGAAAAACAAACTGCCTAACTCAACAATGCCATTGTCTGAAGAAAGCCAGCCTCCGTCTCAAATCCGGCCAGCGGATTTTCAGTTTTTGGGTCAATACGAGAAAGGCCAAGACTGGATTGCCTTTGAACGACGTCTTTCCAGCCAGCTTGATGATGGTGTTAACAACCAGAAGCAACGTGCTGCTGTCTTGTTGGGTCAACTGTCCTTGGCTGCATATGAATTCCTGTCATCAGTGCTGTTCCCTACCACTCCGGAAGAACTCAGCTATGCTCAGCTCAATGAACAACTGATGAACCACCTCCAACCTACGCGAAGTAAACAATCGGAACGGTATAAGTTGCGACTGCAGGGATCCCAGAAATCTGGAGAAGGCGTGTCTGGCTTTGCTGCCCGGTTAAAAGAACTGATAATGTATTGCCAATATGATCAATCTATGATGGATGTGATATTGATTGATCAATTCATTTTTGGCTTGGCGGAAGGAAGAATTCGAAACAAGCTGATTGAAAACCCTCAAAGTAAGTTTGGGGAAACAGTACAACGGGCACTTCACTTTGAGATCGCGCTGAAGGATTCCGCTCTTTTGAGTAGTAAGACTGCAGGGGAGAATCCTCAGGTATCTCAAGTGGAAGGTAAGAAAAAAGGTGTGACTCCCGGTACTGGCAGTGACTCAAAGGTTTCTGCTCCAGGCAAAAATGCAACGCCGCGAAGTCCATGCTACGGGTGTGGTAAAATGGGACACTGGAGGGTGGACTGCCCTCACAAGGCGTCAGTGTGAATTCTTGTGGGAAAACAGGACACCTGGCTGCGGTTTGCAGAGCCAGTGCAGTGGGCATTAAGGCAAGTTCTAAAGGAACTAAAATCAACAATTCTAAGAAGAAGCCTGCGGGTGTTGGTGGAGTCCGAGTTCAACAGATTCCGGGAGAAGGCAGTGGTTCCGAAGCGGTCATGCTACGGCCGCGAATCAATGGAAGATTGATTCCCATGGAACTTGATTGTGGAGCGGCAATTTCCCTAATTCCCTAATTGAAAGGGGCCAGTTCAACCAACCAACCACCTCCACGGTTGACGACCCAGAGCTGCCGTCTTTGGGAAACGAAGACGACTTTCCCCTGAATTCACCAGCCCATCCTCAACCTCCGCCTATGCCAGCTGCCAAGCCTCCACCGGTCAATAACGACGCAGGTCTCAGAAGATCTTCGCGCCCGCACTTGGCTCCAAAGAAGCTGCATTATCCTAATCTTGGACAACCAATCTTGGAAAGATTTCCTCCATAAAAATTTCGGAACTCTTGACTCTTCGAGGGAGGAGTGATGTAGTGTTTGTTCACTGTCTGTTTATGTGAATATGCAAATGAGTTTCACTACATTCAAACACCCGAAGCTCATTTGCATATTACTGTTGTTGAGCGCTATATAAACAGCGCATTTGTTGTGAATTTCGCCAGTTGCTTGTTATCTCTTTAGTAAAGGTTTGGAGTTGGAGAAAGCCTGCTCTAAATCTTACACATGCAATTAGTCAATCTGAACCCTTATGTGAGTTAACAAACCGAAACTATAAATGGTCAGTAACCACTTTGAAATCACATAAGCATCAATTGCAGTTGCATAGATTATATAAAAAGCATCCTAATTTAAAAAATAAGCGACGATGGCTATCAGCAGCACGTTATTCCAGATCTCTCAAACGACAAGAAATTTATGAATTATCCATTTTGACATCTAAAAACGAAACAAAGTTTTGGAATTACGTAAAATCGCGTTTATAACCTAAGTATCGAATTCCTGTAATTAAAACAGTAACTAATTACATGCTGTCTACTGATTTGGAGAGAGCAAAAGCTTTCAATGACTTCTTCGTTTCTGTATTTACAGCTAAGAGAACGAATGACTTTAGATTCCCGAAACGAACTGGTACTATTTTAGAGAATGTTTTGTTCACAGAAGACATTGTCAAAAAGCAAATTGAAATTCAAGTACTGTAGTGAACCGGGTGAAATTCCGCAATGGTTTAAACACGTCTTTGCACAATATTTTGCATTACCACTTTCGATATTATTTAATCACTCCTTCAACTCTGGTTTACTGCCGGAGGAATGGAAAATGGCCAAAATTATACCACAAAAAGGCTCTAAACATAATGTTGGTAGCTATAGACCTATCAGTCTTTTATGTGCAACCTCTAAGGTATTGGAATCAGTTATAGATTAAGAATTCGTTGATTATTTAGAGTCTAATATACTGCTGTCTTTGAGCTAGCATGGATTAGAGTTGGCAGGTCCACAGTGACTCAGCTACTGCTGATACGCAATGATTCGATTAAAGCTTTAAATAATAAGCAACTTATTGATGTGTTATATTTGGATATGGCAAAAGCCTTAGACTCAGTGTCCCACTTTAAACTTATAGCAAAACTACGGGGCTTTGGGATCTCCGGAAAGTTATTTCTGTGGATTCAAAATTATTTGAGTGATCGAAAGCAGTTTGTGCAAATTGAAAATAATCTGCAATTAAATTTGTGACTTCAGGGGTTCCTCAAGGCAGTAATTTTCAGGGGTCCCCACTTTTTCATGATATTTATGGACGACATAGAAGATTGTTTCGCAAACATGCAAGCGAAGATTTTTGCAGATGATAAAAAAATTTTATTTAAACTAATGTTTTTGGTTATCTGAGCGTCCAGTCGGATATTGATAATATTGTATCATGGGCTAATGCAAATGATCTAAAATAGCTTTTGAACATGTAATTTGCTCTACTTGGGCCATAAAAATGTTAAATGGCAAAACCATTTTTCAGGTCAAGTGGTAAACTCAGTTAGTGAAACTAACGATCTGGGTGTAAGTGTTTCTGCAAATTTAAAGTTTTCTGAACTTGTAGACAAAATTGCGAAAAGTGGTTTTCAATTAGTTAATTTAATTTATAGAAATTTTCGTTGTCGATCGGTAGATTTGTTGGTAAGATTGTATGTGGTGTAGTATGTGAGATCTAAACTGGAGTATGCCAGTGAAATCTGGAGCCCTGTTCTGCAAAAAATATAGAAATGTTAAAAAGAGTTCAAAGACTGTTCACTAGATGACTACCAGGTTTTTCAAATCTTTTCTACCCTGATCGTCTCGAAAAGCTAGTTTTCCGGTTTTCGTGAATTCCGAGAATTTTGTGCATTTTCAGGTATTGGTTCTATTACAAAAGTTGTTCAGCTCATCAAGAGCTTTTCAAATTATATACATATTGTGGGGTATTGGAGATAGTGTTTAAAATCCGGAAATTCGTGTTTTCGCGAATTCTGGATATTGAGTGCATTTTCATGAGTTTTTATTATAACAGATGTTCAGCTCGTTAAGAGCTTTCGAATGATACCCATCTTGTCGGTATTCGAAAAAAATTTGAAATCCGGGAAGTTTGAAAACCTGAAATTCCGGAAATTGGGTGTGCTTTCGTGAAAAGCCTCTAAGAGCAAAAAATATGCAGTTGGACTAGCTCTATTCGATCGAGGTAACGAAATTTCTATAACGTTAAAAATTCGGCGAAAAACTAAAAAGTTTAGATTTTTCGTAAATGAAATACGGAATTCCGGATTTCTCCGGATTTTCGAAATCTCGAGTTCCTGACGATTCTAAAAATATATACATTGTTGGGGTTGGCTCCATTGACTAATCTGGTATAAACGGTCAAATTTTGTGCAAGCATTTTTTGGTCGTACTATAGTTCGTCCATTTCGTTGTTCAAGAGCCGTATCGCAAGTTTAAAGTTTAGTGCTGGTCCTGGTGGCCGGGCGACAGTAGTCGAAAATAGGCCAAGCCCGGGCACCGTTGGCCTAAACCTGTGAAGTATGGTAAATTTGTGTTATATTTGGTAAACTTTAGACTTGTTATAGTTTGACCTTTATTAGAAATGCATTCATTTTTATAGCTACAATATTGTTTTTTGCTGGCAATAATAGCATCATCATCATCATCAAATTAAGACAACGGTATGGCCCAAAACTTCCTTTTTTGTGTTTCAACTTGTGTAATTTAAGGGCGTCGCAAATTTCTCTAAAATCCTTTCATTTGCATCTAAATGTAAATCAAAACGAATCTAAAATTTTAAAAATGTAGAATTACATTAAATAAAATTGAAATATTTGAAATTGAAAGTTACATTTCCAAATAAAATGAAGAAAGCCTAAAGATGAAGTTGGGTGATATCAAATTTATCAAATAAATTAAATAAATAAATAAATGGGTTTTGTCTGGAAATCGTTCTCTAAAAAATAAAGATTGAAATTAAATCAAGTATTTGAAATTGAATACATGCGTATGAAATTAGAAAAAAAATCAAGAAATGCGAGATATTTAGATTAAGCGGATCGTTAGATTTAGCTAAGATGGGAAATTAATAAGTCATCTTTAGTTATTGATCAAAAAATCAAAAGTTAGGGCTGGCAAGAAAGCGCAAAAGACCCGTGTAACTTTTATATATAATATTTACTATTATATCGTATTTGTTTCCATGAAGGTTTAAAAAAAACAGTTGTGTGCAGAAAGAGGACGACTTCGTCTCTAATAAACAAAAACTTCTGTCTGTCCCTAATGTTGACGAATAACGAAACACCAGTTAGATCGTGCATTTCCTACCTTCTGTTAAAATCTGTGTTTGCGTGAAGTGTCAAGAAATGCTGTCGTGGAAACTCATGAAATGAGTCACTGAATTTGGCACACATCAAACTGTATACCTGGACCAGAACTGGCAATAAAACTCCTTTTCAAAATTTATTAGCCAAAGAAAATGAATCCAACCTATCGCAAAGCCAAGAAAATTGCGATTTCTACAGTTGCCGTGAGCAATGGGGCATATATAATGTCAACCAAAAGATTACTATTTGATGGCTGTCGTTTGTTGGTTTAACGGTGACTGCTTTCTTATAACTGGAAGAATTCATTAAAGTTAAAAGTTAAACCATCTGCGGAACTTAAAAGTTTTTCGTTAATACACACAAAGAGAGGAGATAGAAAGAGACTGACTGATTCAGTACAACATAAAGATGATGAGTCGTCGTTAATCTTTTAAATCTAATCCCTTGAGTCATCCCTCTTAAATCATATCTTGCATATGATTAAGCAATAGCAATAGGTTGGCACGGTGGGTGATAACACAGATGGTTAGTGCGGTATTTTAAGGAGGAATTTCGCAGGCTGTGGTCTGTGTTGTGTCGCGTGTAGCTGGTCGTAACAGGAAGCTGTTTGACGCACAAAATTGTGGTTTGTTGCTTTCTGTAGGTACGACACCTATTTCAACCTTAAAAGACTTAAAGACATGGATTATTCCTCAAATTCATCCTGAATCTCAGTCTTTATTGGCTAAAATTCATAGTTTCCATTAAATTGCTATTTATTTGCTTTTCTATACATGCTTTTTTGGTATATAATTCCACACCATTCAAATAAGAACTGTTGCATGCCGCTTTCTCAAGACACATGATCATATTCGGCAAAAACTTTTTTCAACTATTTGAACTATTCAACAATTCAACAGGAGACTATTTCAGATATTTTCCCCTTAATTACAACTGACTATTACGACCATCATCAAGTTCGTTGCAATAATCTTCAAACTATCTTGGAACTTATCTTTCTTCTTCTTTCTCATTTCTTCTCTTTTCTTATTTATATTGAATCAAAATTTGAGAACTTCTCCAGCACTCTCGTAACCCGCAAAGCTGTTGAATCATGTCGACACTAGATTCAACAATATTTTGGACCACTCCTCCAAATTATGCAAGAAATTGCAGTAAACTCATTTGTTCCCAAAACAGTTTGACAGTTAGAACTACTCCGAAATTTCCCTAAATCTGTGATTCCAAAAGTTTCACCTCCACATCAGGAGTGCTCACGGTTGCTGCAGATACTGAAGGGACCTCCAGCCGACCAGAGGTGTGCGCACACCCGTTGGCAACGGGACCGAGTGTGGGCGGGGGCGCGGGCAGAACACCCACAGAGCTCCCCCGTACACTAAGACTGCCCTGCTTCCATTTTCGGCCAGGTGGTGCCGACGCGGGACCCAGGCAGTCACAGGTGGTACTCGTTGCGTTCGGAACGTAGCCGATGGCAAGATAGGCGTTGGGAAAGGCCATAAGTCGAGTTTGAAGGGCCTGAGCCACAAAACCCCGAACGGGGGACGCTTCCCTAGAAACGTCCGAATCGTCCTTTGCTCCGCTGCGGTTGCGCCTGCAGCGACAGATTTTGTGCAACTCTCGCCGATAGTCGCGACCGAAGGCGTAGTAGATGAGACAGGTGGCGGCCGAATTGACGATGGCCAGAAAATTGACCGCTTCCCGCGAAAACGTGTAGAAGGCGGAATGGTAGAGTACCATGTTTCGAGCACCGATCACGTGCTCCAGGAGGGTTAGGATGAAGTTCCAGATGTTGCAGACCAGAAACAGGAGCACGATCAGGACCAGCACCACCGTGGCGTCCTTGGCTCGACCCGTGATCAGTTTTCGATTCGCGGCCGCCGTTGCGGTGTAGCTGAGCAGTCGCTTGATCGCGATCAGGATGATTGCCGTTGTGATCAGCAGGAACAGGAATGGAGCAAAGATCATCAAAATGCTGCCCAGCCAGAGATTGTAGGCGCTCTGGTAGAGATCGTCCTGTAGGAGGGCACCCATACTGGGATGGTAGGTGATGAAATTACCGGGGCAAATTACCATCAGGGTGGCAATTTCGAAAAATTTTGGGACCGCAAATGCCGTCGAAAAAGTCGTCACAATGCCCACATTCAGAATTACGCCGTTTCGACTTGCCATAAAGGACCAACTGGGTCGTTGGATGGCCAAAAATCGCTCTACCGTAACGGCCACGGTCATATAGACGGATCCCGCCTGCGTGAGGTGGGATAGGCCGAATATGTAGGGCAGGTATTGGACCCAGAGGTTGTGAAGGGTCCAACTCTGAGCAAATTCGCTTATATGCTCCACTGAATAAATTAGTAGAGCACAAATCAGCAAAATTAGGTCAAAGGTTGCCAGAACTGCCAGGTAGAGATTACTCGCCGTGCGAAGACGCGGCCGCAGGAAAATAATTAGACTAAGATAGTTTCCCAAAATTCCGAAAACTCCAATCAGCGTACCTAAAACGGACATTAGGCAAAATTTGGCCAAGAGCCAAGGATTGTCGCCAAAAACGCAGAAGGATTCCACCAGAGGATTCTGGCTGACGTTTCCGGTGGAAAAATTGAGCGTTGACATCAGACACTGCTCTGGGGCATACTGTAGGGTGGCAACGCCGGTCTAAAAATAAAAGTACACAATATGTATACAGTACTGAGTTTTGTTGTAAAGAGAGTACTGTTAAATATCAGCGTTTCACGTGAACTCCGAAAAGGTTAAAATCCTGCACGGTGGCTTGCCGAAGAGTGGAGACTTTACTGCAAATATGAATCTAGGTGTTTGAATGGCGTATTGGCCCACGTCTTGTTTGGCCCACACTTTCTATTGGAGAGTATTTATCCAATGAATTTAAGGCAATGTCACGTTTAATCACTGATAAACTGTGTACACACATGTGCATTTGCAAATGCGAGATATGTGACTGATTAAGTTGCATTGTATTTTAGAAAATACATGCAGTAAAACGGAAGCAAATGGCAAATTAATGTGCACGAGCAAAAGTTTACCGATCTTTAGTTATAATTATTATTCTGTATTTACTTATACTGTTTTAAACTTTAGAGATTTGATTAACATTTCAGAAGTTTAACTCCAGATTTTGACTTTAACTGTCTTCCTTATTTCCCCGAATTTGATATATAATTAAAGCTGAAAAGTAACGACTATAAGTTTTCACGTTTTCATATAATCGCTTTTTCTTGGAAGCCGTTAATATATACGTTGAGTGCACAAAATTCAAAAATTGAATGCCCAAAATTTTTTAATTATGAAGCTTCTAATGTTTACTATTTGTAATTATTAAAAATGAGTTGTAATTGTAAAACAATTGGTATTAAGAGGAATTGTTTGAATTATACGATAACTTAAAAAATAATAAGGTATAAGGTACGTGAACTACAATCGATTTCGTAAGTTTTTACTAACCCTTGTAGCGTTTTCAAGTGTTGAGGATTGTTTGTTTCAAATTCATCTTAATCTACTCCAGCAAACACGGATAGGAAGAGACTGTCCATAGCAGGATTAACGGTAGTGTAAAGTAGGCGGAGCCTGCGATTGTCACGGGTTAGAACTGTAGAGTATTTCAGCCAATCAGCAAATGTGGGCCAAACAAGACGTGGGCCAACTAAGAATAAACCGTTTGAACCCCTCCCCCCTCCCTGAAGGGATTTTCACATTCTTTACTCCTGATCATAGGTTAAGTTTATGAGATTATCCTCTATGGACTAAATGGTGAAGCTTGTAACAAGCCTGATTTTGGACCGAGAGGTTCGTGGTTTGAGTCTCGGTGAGTCGAATTTTTTTCTATGATTTCCTTATTTCGCGCAATCGTTAGTGTTTGAATATTTAATTGTATTAATAAGCAAATTAATAAACAATTTAATAACGACTGTTTTAATTAAAAGACTGTACAAGATTCCTGTAAAGTCAGTAGATATTTTGTTTCCGGAATATATCCAGATAAAGTTGTTATTTGCCGCATTCTGCAATTATGCAACATCAAACTTTATTAACCTTTACTCTTTAGTAACAGCTGTTTTATTTGAAAAAATATGTACCAACTTTTTTGTCTCACGTTTATTTTTCATACTCGAGGAAACTTGAGACCTCCATGTAAATTCTCAGATTGTGTGAAACGATGCCTCTAAAATGTGTTGAAAATGATGAAATTTCACAGGCGACACTGGAGAAAAAAATTCCAAAATCAGACAGAGAAAGATTCGATCAGACACAGTGATAGAGTTTACAGAGTAAAACTATTGATTTCTTATCAAAATTAAATATTAATTACGACGTATGATTTTTAAGGGCGTTTTAAGACTATTAGAACACACATAGCATTAATCAGTCAATACCAGAGAAGAGTCAATCTTATTCTGCCTGAACATTACATAACATCTGTTTTGCCGGTTTTTTTCTACTCCACGTGTAAATGTGATTTCTGAATTCTCCCTCATAATAAGTCTGGTAGCACATTATGGGTCTTGTCAGACAGATATAATCTCGATAGCTGATGAAATAAATATCTATAAAACATATATAGTTTTCCACCTAACACTTCTAACAAGAATAGCAAATGGTGCATTTAATATTTTGAAATTGCATCAACAAAGTGCAGTATAAAGCTTCTAGAGAAGCAATTTTGGAGAGCTTTAGTTACACTTGGCGAATTTAGCTTCGAGTTGCTGTCTAATGCTCGTTTGCGCCAAATAAGATTAAAGTTAAGGTTAACACCGAGTTAACCCTGAAAGCAGCAGGTTACAGAGCACCGAGTTAACCTTATGGTTAAGGTTAACCCTAACCCTCTGCACCAACGCTTTTCAGCTCAGTGTTACGAAACCTAAAGGTTAACACCAAGTTAACTTTTAATAGAGGGTTAGCCAATCAGAGTCAGAAACAGTTTCCATCCAATCGGGAAGCGGTTATAGCCATCCATTTAACTCGGTGTTATCGGCTGGAGAATTAGGTTAGCAGAATACTTTCTTGTATTCTTGATACAATTAGACTTGATACAATGAAATACAATTATCTGCAAGGGCACTGTAAAATTAATGCCAAATAACCTTACCTCAATGTCCTTTCTTAATGGAACCTTCGTTTCAAGAGTCATCATAGCTGTCGAAGGGGTCAAAGCAATTTTTGAGAAATTCAGAAATTTATGGAAGCTTTTTCCGAATCGTCCTAAGGTCGTCCTTATTTATTCAATTGTCACTCAGTACCTATATTTTATCTTAGAATTTAATTCAGGAATAAAAATAATAGTAATATCCTTAGAAATAGTGGCGCTATAAGGGTTAACCCTACTCCTGCTGAGGGTTAACTTTTTAATGTTTAACACCGAGTTAACCTTAAGGTTAGCACCGAGTTACGTTAACCTAATTTGGTGCAACGGTCTAACTGCGGGTTATCTGTTGTTAACACCGAGTTAACGTAACACCTAGTTAATGCAAGCCAGTGTAATTTCTCGTTCAAGAAAAACCAAGACACTAGAAATTTAGAGTTACAACCGCATAATTTGATTCACTTTACGATGTTAACTTCCAAAGAAATTACTATGAAGAATGAGTCAATGATAGGTTTTCTTGGTAATAATTATATACCCTCTTGAATAATTCAGTTGGTTTGGATTGCTTTGACGTTCACTTGAAATCTAAGGTAATGTTACTTATGATTGAGAAAGCTTACTGAGCTTAATGCCACTGTTCGACTACCGGTACAATAAAATCTTTGCAATGGGAACAACTGCTGGCATGAAGAGCATTGTCTCCCATATGACTGTGGTGAAAGGTGCTACGCTTGTCATACTCTTATGTATTATGTACTCTAGATCTTGAGCGATCATACACAAATTAAGTAGCAATTACGGAGACTGAAACTTTGCCAAAACTGAAAGCTAAGGCCTAATTTCGTAATTATTTCCAATTAAAACTTTCATTGCATAATTACTATGCTTACAAGAAACATAGCTGGAAATTTCTGAGAAATTATAATGCAAAACACAATTTTGTTGATGTTAATGAACAACCTTGTTAATTATTTTGGATTTTGTATACCTACATATTGTAGCATGTTATCATATGATTACATATATATTATCAGCCATAACAACCCATGATATTGTCACATGCTAATAATCCGGTGACGGGTAAATATTTTTCCTGAGATCTGACAAACTTGTTCACACGAGTTACAGGAAATACAACATCATTATGATATTAAATTCTGTGAGAGGTTGACCAAACGGTCTTCAAAAGGCATTATTGCTACTACTTTTTTTTAATTCGCCTACTTATGTAAATATTCTTAAAATGTTCACAAAAAGTTTATTCGAACTATGTTATTAGTTAATAGTAATTCTAGTTTGGTCTAACAAAAATAAATAGAAAAGCAAGTACGTTTGGTTTGTCTTAGTTTAGGATGTTAGGATTACCTGTGGAATAGAGTAAAGACTCACATTAAGAAATGCTCAGTTAAAGTTTATGTCACTTGTCTAGAAGGCGGGAGGAAAGCCCATGGAAATAGGATAAAGCCTAAGATGGCATCATTTATCCAAGATAGAACTATGAAAGTTGGCTGAAAGGTAAAGACCATTAAAAGTTTTCCCCAGACCCAAACTCCCACCCCCACCTCCTAACACTCCACGTGAGCAGAAAGAACCAATGATATAGAAGTTATATGCTCTTCTGTTGTGACTGTATAGTTTGGTGTAATGGTAAGCATTTATGTCTGTAAATCGAGAGGTCCATGGTTCGATTCTGGGTGGTGACAAATCATTATACTATCCAACGCTGCAATAAGTTCAACCTAATGAGAGTCACTTAACTAACTTTAACTACATATGGTGACCGTGACCGAATATGCAAAGTAGTACTTCTACGTTTACTACCGCTTCTTACAGTAAGCACTACTCAGAAGCCTTGAAAATATTAATGATTTACAGTTTAATACCTTTAGTGGCCTTTCCTGCTTACACTTTCTGCTTACAGCTAAAGTATTTTTATCGAAACTTCCAAGACCTTCGTGAAACGATAAGAGTTATATCAAGAGTACATAAACGATAAGAGTACGAAATGAAACTCTTACACTACTATGTAGTTGTACTAAGCGTGCTAGGCATGCTCGGTTCGTTAGCTCGGGACCTTCCGTAACTTCCGGGGGAGACCTGCTTTGCACTACATACACACGTCCATATAACCGCGTATCTGCTCACTGATTCGCTAATTAGCCTTAGGCTTACGGTAGGTATTTTATTAATTATTTTTATTAATTAATTATAACTTTAGCTAGGTTAATCAAATTAAAAAACTGATTAGACAACTTTGTAGCATTTTTCTACTCTTTCCAATGATCTAAAAATTGTGGCATGATACGAAAATTTGTAAGAATAT
>JASAND010000243.1:0-10706 GCA_030248195.1 Trissonchulus latispiculum | reverse complement strand
ATGATAGAACTGAAAGAAATAATTGACACTGCAGCACCTCCGACCTGAAAAATTCGGGCCTGAGGTGGTGATCGAACCCACAACCTTTGGCGATCTAGGCCAACACTCTACCGATTGAGCCTCCCAGGCACAATCGAACCAAGCGTAGATTTGAATTCGTTCCCAAACTGCAGTGACGTTTTTTTTGTAAATGCGCACCAGCGCTTTCCACCAATGTGTCTTAAAAAATTTAGCATTTAGTTTTCATGTTTTAGTTTGCATTGATTCTGCTGGTTTTGGTGGCTCTTTTGATCGGATCCATTGCGTCTGGATTGGTCTTACAAGAACAGGTAGAATATGCAGTGTTTTATTATTAATAATATTATTATACATGTCCCCACGCAGTGCCCCCTCGTGAAAGAAGGGGGAGCGTGGCTGAGTGTTGTACTGTTAAGTTTGAAATCTCTGATTTTATTTTGGCAAGAGTATGTAATAACGAAGAAAGCGACTTCACTTCAAACATCTAGTCGCCCGTTGGGCTTGCGTGTTGTAGCTCCACTCCCAGCAGGCATAATTTTGACTAACCGAGTAGTTGTACTTACATTCAGCACGTAAATAGAGAGCGAATGAGCGTACAACACAATTTGTGCATATAAATACTGGGTACTCAGTTGTGTGGGGTTAGCCGCTATTGTGCAGATGATGATGTCTGTAGTCTCACGAATCCGGGTTTAATCCACTGAAACTTCTGTGTGGCTCAGTTGGTAGGGTGTCGGTTGACCCCGGGTTCGAATCCCACCAGGTGCCAGATTTATTCATCATCATCGTCATATCTGGGGCCAACGGTGAGACCATATAGCCGGGCTAAAGGCGCCCGGAACCCCGGAGAAAGTCCAACGCCCCGGTAGGGTCATACCAGAGGACGTAGGCCAGGCTTATTTGCCAGATTTATTCGGGTGCTTTATTGGTGTGCAACTTTGTTTCATTCTTCAATAAGACATTACGCAAATATATAACAGTAAAATATTAGGTGGAAACACAGAATTCTGATTTATATAGTCCTTGTTTCTAATTCTGGACGGGGGTGATAAAGTTCGATATTTTTATTCTAACTATTTATATATTCAGATTGTGTCTTTTTTGCAGATTGAAGTTTCGGTTGAGAATGGTACGTGGGACAAATTGAATGAGTATGGAAATTCTGAGTTTGAATCTGTCAAGGAACAAGTGGACTATCTACAGGAAAAGGTGATTTTTAAACCAATTTTTTCATAATTTTTTTAACCAAACCAACCAACCAAACTACCTACGTAGAAGAATACAGGGTCTTTTCGTGGATCTTTTTCGGGAAGGGGGGGAACTGTTTTGGCAATGCCGAGCCAAGGATCGATTGGTATTTTTGACGTATTTTACGTGGAGACGAATCCAACGGTTTCAAAAATTCCTGGATTTTAGCAAAATTGGGCATTTTTACGTTTTAATCTTTAATTACCGAATTATCAGTGTATTTTTGGCAAACATCTTGGGGGCGGGTGGCTCGCATTTGGGGTGCCTCTTTGTAAAAATTCCTTGGAATCAGTCATTGTGTTAAAGTAGTCTTTGGGAGTTTATCGTAATTGTTTTTATTATTAGGTTATGATTTATCCATTGACGGCCACCAATAACAGTCCCGTAGTAATTGCTTTGTCTTGGTCGATCCCGGATGACCTTCGCTATCGCGCCCCTACATAATATGGGTATAAAGGCGTCTGCGCGGCCCCCTGGAGACCGTGTTGGCCTGGTGCCAGCTAATTAGAGGTCCGGGAGGGGTAAAAAGGTTACCATCGTAAACAACTCGAGTAGTACTACAAGTACCACCATACTTTTGGTTCGAATTCGAAACTTCGAATTTTTGCACTAGGCGATAGTTACCGTGCGTTTGTTTTTTTCTCGGTGAATAACGCTTATTGGAAATGCATTTTACGGCTAAGTGTTGGAACGATGTGGGCATTTTGGCACCATACTACTATTATATGTTGGTAGGCAGGATCCCCCCATGCTACCTTTTTTTGGTCATTTTGGCACCTGGCCAATTTTGGCTTTGTGCCAAGGTCCCAAAGTCGGACTTTCGCTATTATTCGCAAATTTTGGTCACACTTTTCTAGAACTGGGCAGAAACTGGAGAGGTCTAGTATCTTTTGTTGAAAATTACCAGTTGGGGTGCATAAAGTAACGAGGGGGATTTTTTAATTTTGCTCCCTAGCTTTCAGGAGATGGGCCCAAACTTTGCATTTTTTTGGCCTGTTTTGGCGAAAAGTTTCCAAGTCCCACTTTTACTAGAAATGGTCTAAAAGTCACTAAAAATGGCCTTTTTCGGCCTTGGGGTGGTGCCCATATATAGTAAATCGGGGTCGCTGAAAACGATGAGCATACTGCCGATACCGCCCGAAGTGACCACTGGTCAGCATGGCTCCCGTGGTTCCTCGCCCAGGGTCAAAGTTGGGAAAACTCACTCTAAACAGCGTTTTTCGGCGTTTTGGTCGGGGGCATATATAGTAAATCGACTACGCTCGTTTCAATGGGCATATCGCCGAAACCGTCGGAAGTGACCACTGGTCACTACAGCCTATGGGGCCTATTGACCACTGGTCAAACGGCCTAAAACTGCGTTTTTCGGCGTTTTGGTCGGAGGCATATATAGTAAATCGACTACGCTCGTTTCAATGGGCATGTCGCCGAAACCGACGGAAGTGACCACTGGTCACTACAGCCTATGGGGCCTATTGACCACTGGTCAAACGGCCTAAAACTGCGTTTTTCGGCGTTTTGGTCGGGGGCATAGTAAATCGACTACGCTGGTTTCAATGGGGACATCGCCGAAACCGACGGAAGTGACCACTGGTCACTACAGCCTACGGGGCCTATTGACCACTGGTCAAACGGCCTAAAACTGCGTTTTTCGGCGTTTTGGTCGGGGGCATATATAGTAAATGGACTACGCTCGTTTCAATGGGCATATCGCCGAAACCGACGGAAGTGACCACTGGTCACTACAGCCTATGGGGCCTATTGACCACTGGTCAAACGGCCTAAAACTGCGTTGTTCGGCGTTTTGATCGGGGGCATATAGTAAATCGACTACGCTCGTTTCAATGGGCATATTGCCGAAATTGAGGGAAGTGACCAGTGGTCACTACGGTCTATGGGGCCTATTGACCAGTGGTCAAACCCCTTAAAACAGCGTTTTTCGGCGTTTTGTTGGGGGCATATATTGTAAATCGACTACGCTCGTTTAGCATGGCACTGTTCAAGCTCCTTGTATCCGTTACCGCATTGTTGGAAAGGGATCCTTTAAAATGACAGCAGGACAAGTAATAAAAATGCTCCTCTGGAGCATGAAAAAGTAATATGGGTGATGGTTAGGTTGTAAAATCAAGAGAGGACTAGTCTTTAAAATGCTTAATATGGGGCTAGGTTAAAAAATAGAAGAGGACTAGGTTGTGAGCGAATTAATATGGGCACAGCTTCGCCGAACAACCCATATTCGCGGGATTTCACGTTCCGTCTTAGCTTAGAGCTATCAATGTCAGTCAATAAAAAATTGAAGCAGTTGAATACTCATCGAATATAGCTGTTTGCATGTACTGTTAGACTAGCTGCTAGGAATATATACGTAAATTATCTTCATTTTGTTGTGTTGAAGTACCGCAGGCTCTACTACTAGGAGAGGTCTAAGGATATGATGCTAAAGCTATTGGTCCAAGTCAGGAGGAAATAGAAGATCGTGGGAGAGTCCTAAATTATTCTTGAATATAAATTTTCCGTATAAATGGACACGTAAAATGCGCTGGTTAGTATGAAGCACTTGTCGAAGAAAACGTTTGCTAAAATAAAAGTTCGAATAAAGCTCGAGCACATACCGTAGCTGTAGGTTATTTATGAACTATAAACCAAATGTATCGTGGATATGCATAATAATTTACATTTACAAACCGCGAATATGGGTTGTTCGGCGAAGCTGTGCCCATATTAATTCGCTCACAACCTAGTCCTCTTCTATTTTTTAACCTAGCCCCATATTAAGCATTTTAAAGACTAGTCCTCTCTTGATTTTGCAATCTCACCATCACCCATATTACTTTTTCATGCTCCAGAGGAGCATTTTTATTTCTTGTTTTATTTAAGACTGTTGCTTTCGTTTTTGTGTTCACCTTAATTTGTTTATTAAATAAAAGATGAAAAACAAAACGTGGACACCCAAAGTCAAACCAGCTTTATTTCACTACCGGTTTCGAGATTGGTTGGTTGATTTGACTTTGACTCTGGATGTCCAAGTTGTGACTTTCATCGGTTATTTTTGATGTCATTGTATCCTTGTGGCTCCGTGGACTGGTAGCTGTTTTGACGATGTATATATATATATATATATATCTTTTTTATTTTAGTTATTGATTTATCTGTTTCTTTTTTTTCAGCTGGAATGCTGTGGCGTTCACAATGCGACGGACTGGCGTGACACTCACTGGGGCATAGCTCATCCGGGCAAGGTTCCCAAGTCCTGCTGTATTGATCAGACCGAGGACAGTAACTGTACGGCCAGTCTCAAGCATTTGGATGAATTGTTTGATACGGTACGACCTGTGAACGCAAGACGAACGGTCCTTTTTTCTGTGGGTAGCTGGCATTTTTTAGGGTTCTGAAAGTGGGGGGGGCGAGTCCAAGCAGGCGCGCACCCAGAATTTTTAAAAGGGAGGGGGTGGAACCTGAAAATTTTCCTATTTTTTAGTTTTATGCATTGAAAATAGCTCAGTTTTTGCGTTCTCCCCAAAAATACCGGGGGGTTAATCGGACAAAGGGGGGGGGTCGGAACCTCCAAAATCCCTCCCCTGGGTGCGCCCATGAGTCCAAGGTACAAGATACCAAAATGTTTAGCGAAAAATTAGCATTTTCAGGTAAAAACACAAAAATCGCTGTTTTTAAGCTTACAATTACCTTATAAGTCCATAAATTAGCTAAAAATTGAGAAAAGTTTTGAAAATTTGACCAACAACTTAATTTTTTGACACTTTATGGCGACCCCCGAAAAAGTGGGGGGGGGGCTTGCCGAAAAGTGGGGGAGGGGCTGCCAGTGGGGGGCTTTCGAATCGTGGTGGCCCCCACCCCCCCCCCCCCCCACTAAAAAATGCCAGGGCAGGGAGTAGAGACCTGCACGGGCCGAAATATTTCGGCCCGGCGTGTCCGGGCCCATGAAACATTTTACTCGGCCAGCCCGACCTTGCCCGCGAACTGTTTCGGTCCCCCCGGCCGGGTAGACAATTTTTAGAAGTCCGCCTGGCTACTAAAATTCTCGCTTTAACTCTTCTAAAAGAGTAAGAAAAGCGTACTCTTTTTTAATTTTAATAGAAAAATAGCTGTTAAATTTTTAGTTTCAAAGATTTTGTGCTTCCCGAAAATGTTTGGTTCACATTACCACTAGTACGACCAAACAATGTGTGTGCAAACTTTGACCGTTTATAGCAGATTAGCCTTTGGAGTAAACCCCAACGATGTATATATTTTTAGAATCGTCAGAAACTCGACATTTCGAAAATCCGGAATTCCGGTTTCCATTTTAGGAAAATTTATTATTTTTAGCTTTTCGCCGAATTTTTGATGCTATCGAAGTTTTATTTCAACGATCGAATAGAGCTGATCCAACTCCATATTTTTGCTCCAACAGGCTTTTCACGAAAATGCACATAATTTCCGGAATTCCGGGTTTTCAAAATTCCCGGATTGTAAAAATTTTATCCAATATCGACAAGATGTTTATCATTCGAAAGCTCTTAACGAGCTGAACAACTTTTGTAATTGATCTAAATTTTGGAAATGCACTCAATTCCTGGAATTCGCGAAAACCGGAATTTCCGGATTTTAATAATTATTTCCAATACCCCACAATATGGGTACCATTTGAAAGCTCTTGATGAGCTAAATTTTCTAACAAGAATAAAAATGCTCCGGTGGAGCATGAAAAATGCAATATGGGTGACATTCGGTTGTAAATGGACAGAGGACTAGGTTTTAAAACGTTAATATGGGAGGGACAGGTTGTAAATGCCAGGAGGACTAGGTTAAAAGCGCACTAATATGGACCAGCTTCGCTGAACAACCCATATTCGCGGTCGCTCATGCTCCACTCCACATGACATACGAGTAAGATCTACATTCTTCAGCTTTCAAAGCAAGCGGGACGATTTTGAAATATTACGGCTTATTCCAAATAAACAATGCAGTTCTGGTAGAAAGGTGTTCAAGGTGTTTTTTCTGCACTGTCAGTGCAGAATCTTGTATTAAGTTGATGTATGTACGTGTATTATTAAGTTGTTTAATAAGGAACACGACTATATACATATACTTGCAAGTTGCAAGGTCATGCTGGCAAATCGTACAATTTTCTGAAGAACTGCCGATAGCAACAGCAAGCAGCAGCCGGTAGAAATTCTGGGCAGTTTTCGCGAGTAAAATATTTTGAAATTCGCGAAAACTTATCCAACACAACAGCGAAATCCAACATCCAGTACCCATGGCTGCAATAGTTTTAGTTGCTATATATAGCATATAGCACTCTACTGCAGCGCGCAACCAAATGCAAACTTTACTGTCAGTGAAGGAAACTCATAAAACACAATTTGCAATGCTCTTCCGTACTTGTATACTAAATTTCGGACGATTGCAACTTACCTGTAGCTAGTTATATGCCGTGATGTACTTCAGCGCACTCTACTGCAGCGCAACCAGATGCAAACTTTGCTGTAAGTGAAGGAAACTCATACAGCACGATTTGCAATGCTATGCCGCACTTGTGTGCAAAATTTCGGACGATTGCAACTTACCTGTAGCTAGTTATAGGCCGTGCTGTACTTCAGCAGCACTCTACTGCTGCGCAACCAGATGCAAACTTTACTGTAAGTGAAGGAAACTCATACAGCACGATTTGCAATGCTATGCCGCACTTGTGTGCAAAATTTCGGACGATTGCAACTTACCTGTAACTAGTTATAGGCCGTGCTGTACTTCAGCAGCAGTCTACTGCAGCACAACCAGATGCAAACTTTACTGTCGGTGAAGGAAACTCATACGGCACGATTTGCAATAGACTGCCGCGGCGCACTTGTGTGCAAAATTTCTGACGATTGCAACTTACCTGTAGCTAGTTACAGGCCGTGCTGTACTTCAGCAGCACTCTAGTACAGAGCAATTAGGCGCAAACTTCACTGCCAAAAAAGGGGACTTGTATGGAACGATTTCCAATGCTATTATTCTGCACCTGCCTACAGAATTTCAGACGATTGCAAGTTTTCTGTAGTTAGTTATAGGCCGTGCTGTACTTCTGCAGCACTCCACTGCAGCGCAACCACATAGTAACATTGTAATAAGTATACGAAACGTATCTATAATAGTTTGTCATGTCCTAAACTATCTGTATGCCGAATTTCAAATACCAGTGACGAATGAATAACTTGTTATCGAAGGTGCTGTGTTTGGGGCAGCACATACAGCACGGTGGAAGCTAGAGAGTGCACCAACTAACATAGCTACAGTTCCCCCTTACTACAGACATAATTTTCACCAAGTTTCATATGTTTAGCCGTTTACAGTAAGTCTACAGGCAGCGTGCTACGGTTGCTGCATAATAGTACAGCACGATAGCAGCACCGCACAGCAGGGTTGGGTTTTTCCGGAAAAAAAGATTGCCGGAATAAAACCTTTTTTCCGGTTTTTTCCATTTTTTCCATTTTTTCCTTTTTTTCCCGGTCACCCCAAAATTCACCAATGTGCTAAAAGTTGTGTTATTTCATGTTTCTGAATACATAAAAGCAGTTTTCAACATATTTAATAGCCCCACCGTGTAGTGCGCACTTACACAAGTGGTTACAAAGGTTTCAGTATTGATTACAGGAATTAATTTTTCAGCAGACAATACTGTAGGATAAACTACAGGTGACTTCTGTATACGTTGACGGTTCTGCTAGACCAGGTCTGTGGTTTTCGTAGGTAATACACCTCGTCAAGTAAAGAATACCCAACGTTTTAAAAGATTTTGGCTGAACATTCCACTGTTAGGCATGGAATTGTTAACTCTACCTGAGTTACGCAACCATATGCACATTCCATGGCAAAAAATCTTAAATATCAGAATTAGCTCAACTTCATGGATATTATAGGGGGGCGCGAGAGCGACCCCCTATAATATGGGTGTAAAAGGCACTGCGCGGCCCTATGAGACTCGTTCGAGCACCGTGCCAGCTCAATACTGAACGAAACTCGGCAAGTTTGGTATCGTTGGAATCTACACGACGAGTACAACAAGTTACAACAAAGTTTTGGTCAAAATTTTCAACTTTGAAAATTTTCGCTTCCGGACAAGTTAGGTCCGTTTGTTTTTTTTCTGTGTTAGTCACGCTTGGAAAAGGGCTATTTTGTGCAGAGGTGTTTGAAAGATGTGAGCATTTTCAGCCGGAAAGGTTTATATTTTCTGAATGCCGATATGGTCCCATGTGCCCCGCGCTATATTTTTTCGCTGCCCGGCCCGGCATGCCACCTGGCCGGCCGGCCAAAAGTGGCCTGACGGCGTTTTTAGCCAAAAAACGGCCATTTTGTGTCACGCCCACAGGGCTCAGGGAACAAGCTAGAGGCACGCGGTTTGTTGCATGAACAAGTACGGAGGGGATACTAGTGCGTAACGTTGGCCGATTTTTGATTTAGGTCCTGGACCGTTCAGGCGGCCGGCCCAAAGGAAGTCGGTCCAAATGGCCATTTTCTAATGTCCAATGTCTTTTCCAAATGTCCCACTGTATGGCCCAAAACAGCATATTTAGGCCTATTTTTGACTATTTCCTGTAGAGTTGGCACTTAGAAATTTTCCGAATTTGGCTATTTGGCCGGACCAACTTTGGGCCGGCCGCCAGAACGATCCTGGCCAGATATCAAAAATCGCCCGAGTTAGGACATATAAACCCTTCCGTAGATCCTTATGCAACAAACCACGTCTCTCTAGCGTCTTCCCTGAGTCCTGTAGCTTTGACAAAAAATTGGCCATTTTGGCGCCAAGTCCACTTTTGGCCGGCCGTACAGATGGCTGGCCGGGCCGGGCAGCGAAAAATATCAAAAAGGTTCACTTTCGGGGTATATACGTTCAGAAAAACCAAACTTCACCTGCTGAAAATGCCCAGATCGTTCTAACACTCCGACAGAATATTGCATTTTTCCAAGCGTGACTTACACGGAAAAAAAACAAACGGACCTAACTTGTCCGGAAGCGAAAATTTTCAAAGTTGGAAATTTTGACCAAAACTTTTTTGCGACTTGTAGTACTCGTCGTGTAGATTCCAACGATCCCAAAATTGTCCAGTTTGGTTGAGTATTTAGCTGGCACGGAGCTCGAACGGGTCTCCAAGGGCCGCACTGAGCCTTTTACACCCATATTATAGGGGAGCTCTCTCGCGCTCCCCTATAATAGAATCAATATCTGAAAATGTACTGAATTTACGTAATTCACGAAAACCGCATTTAACACTAGCTAGCACGTTTTTCCTGAATTCCGCGAAGTGGTGCATTTTAAGATATTGGTTCTATTACAATTACAAAAGTTGTTCAGCTCACCAAGAGCTTTCAAATGATACCCATATTGTGGGGTTTTGGAAAAATTTTTTAGAATCCGGAAATTCCGGTAGTTTATTAATTTAATTAATTAATTTTTAGAATCCGGAATTGCTGGTTTTTATTGTTTTTCTTTTGTGTTTTCTAGGGCTGTGTGACCCGTTTGGTGGATGATGTTTTTGGAAAGGATCTGAAATTTATCCTGGTCTCGGCCATTTTCTATATTGTTATTTTGGTACGTAGATTTACGTCATCGTGAAGTAGTTCATGAATTGATAAATTATTTGATAATGATTTTATTTTATACTTATGTACGCAGGGGACGTATCCAGGATTTTGAAAAGGAGGGGGTTTTAACTAAAATTTACTGAAAAGGAGGGGGTTTTGACAAAAATTTGCACTTTTTGTAATGGAGTATTGATAAAAGTTAACCCAAAAGGAGGGGGTTTCAACCCCCAAAACCCTCCCCCTGGATACGCCCATGTAATGTACGTATTTTATTCAAGATTTTTATGTAGACATACATACGTATATATACGCGGTTGAAATGATTAGTTATTTAATAGTTTTAACCCGGTCGGCTGTATTAATGTAGTCCAGAAAATCAGTTGTTACACCTGCATAATAGATGGCTTTATTTTATGATGTGGCGGGGGGTGGAGGGGTTGTTTCTTGTTTCGCGATAGCGCCCCTACATAATATGGGTATAAAGGCGTCTGCGCGGCCCCCTGGAGACCGTGTTGGCCTGGTGCCAGCTAATTAGAGGTCCGGGAGGGGTAAAAAGGTTACCATCGTAAACAATTCGAGTAGTACTACAAGTACCACCATACTTTTGGTTCGAATTCGAAACTTCGAATTTTTGCACTAGGCGATAGTTACCGTGCGTTTGTTTTTTTCTCGGTGAATAACGCTTATTGGAAATGCATTTTACGGCTAAGTGTTGGAACGATGTGGGCATTTTGGCACTATACTACTATTATAGTTGGTAGACAGTATCCCCCATGCTACCTTTTTTTGGTCATTTTGGCATCCTGCAATTTTGGCTCTGTGCCAAGCTCCCCCAAAGTCGGACTTTCTGCCATTTTTCGCAAAATTTTGGTCACACT
>JASAND010000241.1:0-13984 GCA_030248195.1 Trissonchulus latispiculum | reverse complement strand
ACAACAAGGAAATTCATAGAGAAACACGGAAGTAACTGGGGATAATTTGCATATTCATCCCTACACTACATCTCCCCGACGAGCTCCTGCGAGGGTACCATAAAAGTATAACCATAATGATATAACTGTACTGGTCAAACACAACAAAAATACAACAACAATACAAGGTGATTACCACATACTAATCCTTCGATTAGTTCCTTCCTAGGTAAGCTGCCAACATAAATAGACAACACGACAAGGAAATTAATACAGAAACACGGAAGTAACTGGGGATAATTTGCATATTCATCCCTACACTACATAGTTTTGCTGTCGTATTGAAGCAGTCTTAGTCTAGTGTCTTCTAAAATCCTAGGGACACAACAGCCTGATAAGCTACGCTGCTACATTTGATAGAAGTGTCGTAGGCATACGCCTTTTTCCACTCGTCTCATTTGTACAGTCTGGTGCGATACAGAGTATCAAAAAGCGTTACAATTTATCCGATGTCAAACTGATCAAGGCTTGCAATTTTTAGAAAAGTAATTCTGACATGTGTTTAATATTAGAGGAGTGGTTTTGAAACTGCCATGTATAATAAAGATTAGATCAGTTATGGAAACTTAGAACACTTTAACAAAGACACTCCTACATTCGAGCACCCGAAAAAATCATATCTTGTTCAGGTTTAAAATTCTCTCCCAAACGCATCACTTCCTTATTTATTTGGTTTAATTCAAGCAATACGTATTCAAGCTTAAGTGAATGCACAACTGTTTTTGCAACATCTGAAAATAAAACATTTGGGAATTACGTTAATGCACTGGACATAATGTAGGCTTTGAATCAAATTATCCGCAAAAAACAACTGGAGGTTGTAATTTTGTTAGTCAATCTAAAATATTTGTTCCCCTCTCATTATGCAATTTTGTATCACTTGTTTGGTCTGGTAGGACCCAATAATTTTTACGTGGGTTTGTTTCCGGCACTATGTCAATAAAACATTTCGTTGGAAATGGCGGAATTATGTACTTCCCAAGTTTGACTAATCAGCTTGTACAGATATTTCACACCATTTTGATCGTTTTAGCCAAATTATGCTGTTGGTTTGTACATTATGTTGGATCTTGTGCTGTTGGTTGGTACATGGACCTTCATGTATCCAGATTTATGAAATTTCCCTAGTTAAAGTTAAAGTTGACTGGTCAACTTGGGCGAAAATCTTCAAAAGCTGAAGTTTATTTCTTAATTTCATAGAAGGAAATATCTGAAATGGCTCTTTCCTAACATAAACCTTTTTTATTTGAAATTTTTCAACAAATTTGACAGACCTCCCATATTTACAATGCTGTTTTCTTCTTCTTTCTAAGCAGATTTCCCCACATAAATTTCTCTACTTACTTTTGCCCCGCCTTGATTATACAAAACATCCAGTTTTTGCTCTATAGGAGTCAGTGAGAGTGGGGTGCCTTTCGTAGTGTGCCACTAATTCAATGCTTTTTCCTCTAATTCTGATTTTTTCCATACTCAAGCCCAGGAAAAAGTTCTGATTGCCAGATTGAACTATGCCAAAGTTCCGGGTTCTTTCCACAGGAAATTCAGTTTTGTAAATTTTCAATATCTTGGGTACTGCTCTATTTGACTGGGCCTGGTGATTTACGATGCGTAATTTCAAAAAAACAAATATGTTAATACCTTCCAAACATTGCGTTAATTTGACTATAAATTATTTGATTGATTAAGATTTCGCACGCAGTAAACGTTTCCTGTGTTCAATAACAGGAGGTCCATTTTTTTATTTTCGTAAAGCTTACTTCCATAAATAGTTTTAACTAGTTCCATTTAGAGGTGCTATGTTAGAAGGCTTTATTTATTAGTCATCAGTAGTGGAATAAAAATTCCGGTTTCGAATTCCAAACACAAATTTCACACATGGGTAATTACATGGATTAGAAGCAGAAGCATTTCAAAAGAAAAATCACACAGAAATTATGCATTGCCTATCTTAAACCATTGCACACACGCATTTATAGTGAAATACATGTTTCACAAACAAACTGTGTGCTCAAGCCTGGGCCGAGCAAACATAAGAGACCTGCTGCGCTGAGGCGCAGCAGGAAAAACATGTAAGTACCACTTCTAAATTTTTGCGTAATTGGTCAAACTTTAAGAATCCTGAGTGGTGGAGGGATAATCAAGACAAGGCAAGACAAGAATTTGATTAGGTTTTTGCGCAGTTTTGGTTTTTCCTTAATTGAGAGTTTGTTAACGTTTTCAAAATTAATTTAATAATTCACAATTACCTAAAATTAGAGAAACAACTTTTCAGTTCTGACGAAGCTATCCGTTGGTGAACCAAGGCATTCACTCACCTTGTGTTGTCTTTCGTTTTGTCTAGTTATATTGGGGTTTAATCTAGGATTGGCTCTGTCGACCCTTCATCCACACTCCTAAAGTAAACGTACACGTTTCGACGCCGTTCTATCTAAGCTTGAGTTGCTTGCATTTTTTTACACCCACCTCACCCCAGTCGGTGCTGGTGCTCCAGTTAGGGGTAGTGCCAGCTTAGAACGTATGCATTTTTTTGAGGGAAGGGGATGCTGGCACTGAATAATTGCCATAGCAATTACCGGAGGTGTTCTACAAGGCTATCAGTACGTCCACCGTAATGAAGGTGCTGTGCTAGCTCCACCAGACAGGGGGCCACCCCTTGACAATCTAGGTAAATTGCCCAGGAGGGACTTTCTTGAAATAGGGTAGTAGAGCTTATTGTTTGTTTAAGCTCTAGACTTGACATGATCCTCCACTTTTAGCGCAGTAAGAAACCACTGCGCTACAGGAGGTTCAGTTGCTTGAATTGCTTGACTTCGTTCCCACATAAGCTAACGATCGACATACACGTGGTCACCCAATAGTCGTTACTAATCGTTCTAAAGCAGTGGGACCTACAGATCTTAGGTTTATGATATAGTCAACTATACATACATACCCAACGGCTCCACCCACAATACGAAAATGTTCCCTCGTCTGGGGAGGATCGCTCTGCCCGACCACGCATGCCCCCTCAATTTGGGTTGGCTCCAGCAAGAAACTAAGATAGCTTATTTCCAAAAACGGTCTCCGTTGGGGTGAGGGTGTCGCTAAAAGTGGTCCACCTTTGGGGAGGGATCGCCAACAGCCAAACATATAGCCTGCTCGAGCGACCACAGCAACAACATAGCCGCATTTTGCTATAGCAACAATAGTCTGCTTGAGCGACCCTCCCTAAGGGGGACCACTTTTGGCTCCCCCCCCCCCCACCAAATTAGGGGAGGGGTACATTTCTCGATCCCCCTGAAACGGGGGGACATTCGCGTCTATATTATGATCGAGGTCGACGCATTGTTACGCAATGCCAAGAAGAGAAGCCCTCTAATAGCTTACATACACTTCTTCTGTAATACAAGGGAAAATTAGGCTCTTGCTTTCGCTATGTCGCCTGAACGCCTTCCGCCGCAATGGGAAGCCAAAGTAAACTGTTGACTTCGTAGTTCGTAATGGTGCTCTCTGCCGACGGAAGCCTTTGATCTGAGCACCTTAATGTCCCATTGACGTATTGAAATCAAAATTCTGTCTTATGAACTGTCAAAGACAGAGGGCTTCTCCGCCTACCTAGGATTTGCTCAGGGGCTCACGTTGGTGTAGGATTTGTCTCATTTCATTTCTTCGTCTACTTAAATGAAATCATTCAATCAGTTTTCGACAGTTTTTTTCCAGTTTTCAACAGATTTTATCAGTTTTCACTGGCTGCCAAGCTTTTGTATATTTCACCAGAGTTTTTCGTCGGCTTACCAAATTCGGTTTCTAATGTTCGGACAAAAATGAAACTGCCGAATTTCAGGTTTGCGGATTCTGAACCGGGGAATATTTTTTGGTTGAAGCGGACTGATTCTACGGTTTTTGAAGGTCGTCTTTGTGGAAGGCTAACCTTGAATGAAACCGATCTTCCGCCCACCACAGCTCTGTTTAAAAACAAAACCTTATTTTTATTTTAGTTTAGGTATATATGTCGCAGTCTAAAAGCATTTTTCGTCTAATTGCAATTAGACGGAGAATTTCAGTCTAATTGCAATTCGGCTAGTCTAATAGCATGAGACTGAGAGAAATGCTGTTAGACTGAAAATTTTCAGTCTAATTGCAATTAGACGTACTATTGTTCGTCTAATTGCAATTGGGCGAACAGAGCCTCGTCTAATTGCATTTTGATATAAAATGTTTTGTTTAATGCATAAGAACAGCTTCACTGTAATTGTATACGGAGAAGGGCACAGAAAATCGGGATCTCTTTAACTATCCCCCCAACTCGTTTGGGGGGAATAGTTAAATTGGGGTCATATGTGTTAAGTTGTATTTAAAGTTTGAAATAAAGTTGATAGAAGTTATCTGGTTGATTCTGACCTATGAAAAATAAAATAATCTTCCAGTTCTTTGTGTTCAGATTAAAAATATTTATTTTAAAATCATTTATTAGGTCAAGCTAATTCTTAAATTTAGTATGTACAAAGAACTGATGTTAACTTAAACAATTCAAGAAAGTTAAACATTGCTCCATAGGATTTTGAAAACATAGTAGAAATTATCTACAATTATATATTAGAATTTGAAGATTTTCAAAAGCTTAAAATTTTCAGATTTTGACCAGTCGAACTAATATTTGGATCTCAAAATTTTATACTATTTTCACAATATTTTTATATTACACGAACATTTTTATTATTGCATAGAGAATAGAGATCCTCAAAGTAAGAAATGGGTTAAAATAAAAAGTAATGGTGTATAACATTCTTTCGAAACGGTAACAGTAATTCACAAATAACCCCAGAAAACCAAAACCTTTTATGAAACAAAAAAGGATTTTCTTGTTAAAATTATTTCCTCCCCAGTGCTCAATGCTTGCAATCCAAATTAAAGTTCGATTGGTCAAGGTTTGAAAGTTTTAAGCTTTTGGATGTCTTACAATTAAAAGTAAGTTATATATAGATGTGTGCACTAAAGTCTTCAAGTTTTCAATATCTAAACGAAAAGTATTTCTACTATGTTTTTAAAGCTATTCCTAAAATATCTTCTCGACTTTCTGTGCCCTTCTCCGTATACAATTACATTGAAGCGCTGTTCTTATGCATTAAACAAAACATTTTATATCAAAATGCAGTTAGACGAGGCTCTGTTCGCCCAATTGCAATTAGACGAACAATAGTACGTCTAATTGCAATTAGACTGAAAATTTTCAGTCTAACAGCATTTCGCTCAGTCTCATGCTATTAGACTAGCCGAATTGCAATTAGACTGAAATTCTCCGTCTAATTGCAATTAGACGGAGAATGCTTTTAGACTGCGACATATACTTTATTGTTAAATTTGAACCAATCCATTCATTGTTGCCATACTCTGGTAAAATAATTTACTTACTGCGTCTACTATGTAGAGCGAGACTCTACAATTTACTCGTTTGTAATGTTAAATGTTCAGCAACGTCGAAAGGTTGAAATCAGCTTAATAAGCTAATCTCACAGTATGGCGCAGCGATGCAGCGTTCTACTTCTAAACCAAAGCTCGGCGGATCGATCCCCGTCCTGGACACTTTTCTTCGCATCTTTCAATCCTGATTTCAACCTTGGTTTCACATCTTTCAACCACACTTGGTGATAAAACTTAACATTTACCATTACCAATCTCAAAAATCTTTTAGCTTACACTGTTAGCTATTAACTACCCACAGAGTTCAGAAGGCTTCATAAAGCTTATAACTGCCTTTTCAAGCCAGGTTATTTGTTTACTTGATCCTTATTTATTAAAGATTTCTCTTACAATCAAGGAAGCTTGGAAGTGACCCTAATTTCCTGCTGGCAATAAGATCACGTTTTGAGCTTAATCTTCTCCTCAGCTTATGACTAATTCATTTGCTTCAATACTCAAAACAGGTATTGCAATCAATCTGTGTTCACTATTTGACTATACTAGAAATCCGTGCTCTGAAACAGTAGAACCTGCTCTGGGATTTATTTTAACATAAAGCCGTCGGCTAACGAAATTAGTTCCCCATCACTGGCGAGCGTGGGCTTGTAGTGGTGGGTAGTAGACTACCAGTAAGCCTTAATACCTAGGTAGATATTGCTAGTTGTCAATTGTCTTTATGTAGTTCCATACAGTTTTATGTACACAGGGGTACATAACAATAATTAGTTGATTTCAATGAATAATTGTTCCCTGTAATGCTAAATAATAGCTTTAGCTTATAATCAGGCGATCGATAAACTGAATCGAAAAGAGATCTCACATTAGTGATTCAGATTAAGTTTCATTGCCTTGCTTTTGGTTCCCTTTGTTGTTGTTGTTGTGCCTTGCTAATCAAAACTGTCAAATCTCGCGAAATCTAAAATATCTACCAAATCCTAACTCTCAGCTCGATTTAATCCGATTTCGATGAGCTTTTGGGAATTAGAAAAATCAGCCGTTGTGCTCCTTTCTACGAACCGAAAATTTAATTTCACTTAAATTTCATGATAGTTGAATTAATAAGTATTTGAATCAAATTCGTACGCCGACTGTTAGCTTGAGTTTATATCTAGCTACACAGCAATTCTAAGCTCTGCAAGAAGTACCATTGGGTCTACCCAATATAATTGCGGTTTTTGAGCCTGAGGTTCCAGTTATTCTTGTTGTTATTCCAAGCTCTTGTCACATAATTGCAGTTTTTTCCTAGTAATCTCTATCCCGAGCCTGCATACACTGATTTAGACTTCATTTTTAGCTGGGGTATGTTTTGAAGCTAGTGGCTTGCCATCTTTATCGTGCCATCTATGTAGACCTTTTTGACACATTGTACGCACGAAATGTGCCGAAATTAGCAGCATCGCAAGACTATCTGGAATTGTATTAATTTAGTGCTTCGTGACAGGCATGAATCCGACAAAATTTGTTTTGGAATTACTTCCTTGTAAAGCTAGAGGTAAACAAAATCGGTTTTCTGCGGTGTATGGAGTTTTTTCCAGATTACCCCTCAGTGTCGAAATGTTTAAAACATGATTAATCGGGCTGAAATTTGATTTGGTATGGGTATGTTTTCGGATCAGTTAAAATATCCCAAAATTTTTTGATTTCCCGGAATAAGATTTTTCCGATTCGCTAGGGGCCCAGAGATATCCGAAAGGGTTTGCTCAGATTTTGTTGAATAATTGTGTATAGAGGCTTTTGGGTTGCAGAATATGAATCTGGAGTCAAGTAATGCTTACAACTTCAGCTTACCGAATTATGTAAGCAAAATTACAAAAAAGCCCAAAAACGAACTTCAGATTAGTTTTCTACTACCCAAAAAATCCATAGAAACACGGTATACAGGATGGATTCTGTGTTTTCGTTAACAGCCTAGTTTAAAACGTTAACAGTTTTGGAAGACAGTCTCTTGATAAACCTCATACATAGCGTGTGGTCGGTCTGCCCTTTGTCGTCGTGTGCCCCATTAAAAAGTGTCTCTAATGTTTATACGTTAAACTTTACTTTTTATTTAAATGAAAAAGTCACTCAGACTGCACCCTCTGCCTTCTCAGCCCCCGAAAGGACTGAGAGCGATCCTCGAAGTCTCCGGAGAGACGCGTCTCACGCTCAGCAGAAGGCGCTTCCGATCCTCATCGTGACTTGGATTTGTTGATGTTTTGGAAAGGAAGCTGAAGAGACATACTACAGAACTGATCCTGAATCTATTAGTTTTATTAACAAAAGCAGAGATCAATACAAACTAAATGCTAGCATTAACAGAGAATAAGTCCATGTGACAAACTTACAACTCACATTCACATTTCGTGTCTTATGTAAACAGTTTTGCATACATTCATAAAGTTGTATTCCAATACAATGAGATTTGGCACTGCGCTATTACAGGTTACAGAGTATCAATACTGTAATAATGGGAAATAATACCATTAAGCACAGTGCGCAGGACAGCTGGAAAATTTAGAATACAAAATTTATCTTTTCCTAACTTTGTCAAGCAATATTCAATTTGCAAACTAATTTATTACTTTCTTATCTTGTTGTATCGGTTCCATGCCTGTGATGTGTGCCAAACTAATTTGCATTTCCCAGCAGAAAGCAGTGGAAATACTAATGTACAGCTTCGGGTTTTCCTGTCTGCGAGGCATGATTGACAAGCTATTTTGAATATTTTGTGCCTTAGGATTTAAATTATGGGTTCAATTGGCTGTTTCAACATGGATTAAACTATTTTGCATATTAGTTCATCGGAAGCTATTTAAGAATTACAACTATTGCAATATCTGAGTCAATTTTTGGAACTAAAACTAATAGCAACCGGTTACTTGCCTAATGCGTGAGTTTTTACTTTTTAGATTTTTAGTTTTTTCCAACTTCTTTGAGAGCAGAGTACATTTAAAAATTTTCTAGGAAAATTGATACTATGAGTTTTTCCGAATATTGATACTGCTGCAGTCACTGTTTTATTTCAAGAACACCCAGTTCATTTTCCACAAAAATTCCAAAGTCTCCTGATAGCTTTTGATTCAAAAAATTTTCATACAGCCAAGCGCTCGCATTTCGGGCTATTCGTCCAAGGGATCTGACAAAAATATCCCAGACATCAGCTACGCTTTTAGAGTTTCTGTAAATAGTTCTTGAATACCAAATAGCAAATTGCGCCTGTTGAATTAGCAGGTTCAAATTTTTGAGCAGTTTTGGATTTCTTCTAACCACAATTCCTAAGAGCTTCTCATAATTTGTCAGATCCCTTTGGGCGAATTGTTGCGAAGGCCGAGACACTACTTTGATTAAGACGTTCACTCTTCCCCAAAAAGATAGAATTCGAGGGCACTCAACGAACGCGTGAAAAATATCTTCAGAGACTGAAATTTGCAAATTTTGAGCACAAAAATCACAATTTTCTGAACGATTACTGTTTATTTGATGTAATCGCTTGTTTGTTAGAAAGACGTTGTGAACAAGTTTTAAATGAGTATCCAGGGCAATACTCTCTACAAATTTTGTCTTCATCGAACCCCAGATGTATTCCCAATCAGCTCTAGGAATCGCTGGAAATTTTTCGGTCCAGTATTCTATTCTTGAATTCGCTTTATGAGAAAATTTTTTCAACACTAACGCCTCGTACAGCTGTTTAACTTTAACCGACGCAGCTGTATATTGAACTCCATTTAACGAGATTGAATTCGGATTAATTTCAAAATTTAGCATCAGTGTTGCTTTCCGAAGCTCCTTATAAAAATTTGGGACTTGTGCTGAATTGGTAGCTCGCATACTCTTGTATTCTACTTGACCGTAGAAAAAGTCAAAAATTTGATGCCACGCTTGTGCCGCTCCCAGCTTTCTTCTAATTAAGATAGCCAATCTTTGACTTAAAATACGGAGCTCTATATCTGGAAAGCCTATTCCGCCTTTTGTTTTCGGCAGGGTGGCACATTCAGTATTGAACACCCCTCGGTTGAGTGGATGCCAAATAAAAGTTTGTGTACATTTTTTAAAACCTTCAATCACATTTCTGGAGGGGTTGACAAACCAAGTTGCATACCAGACTTGAGAGAAGATATAAGTCATTAGGCTGGCCACTCTGGCATATACTGAAGACCTGACTGGCGGAGTCAATGTCTTCAAATTCTCTAATATTTCTTGAAAAGTTTCTTCAGTTTTCTGATTTTGTATCCCATCTTCAGAGATATAGATACCAAACACTTTAACTTCCGTCTTCAGGTACGATCTAAATTCGGGAGGAACGTCTTGACGTCTGAAACCATTACAGAGCAAGAGTGCTGTTTTTTCGATTTTCAACTTCCCTCCAGAAATGCGTTCGAACTTTTTGTATTTTCGAAAAATTTTTGTTACGGAATCAAAATTTCGTAGTGTAAAATTTGTATCATCAGCGTACGCTGTAACTTTGTTTTCTCTGCCCAAAACGGATATTCCTCGAATAGAGGGACTTCTTCTGATGCGATTTAGGAAAGTTTCACTGCATAATACGTACAGTAGGGGTGACAAGGGGCAGCCTTGCCTTATACCCCGTTCCAGCTTGAACGGCAGTGACATATAACCGTTTACTAGGAGTGAACTTTGGACACAATTTTCCTTGTAGATAGCGCTTATCCATCGCCTCAATTTTGGTCCAAAACCAAATCTTTGTAGGACTAATTTGAGAAAATCCCATTCTACAAGATCGAAAGCTGACATTTGATCTACTGAAAGGAAAACGCATGATTTTCCTCTGTGTTTAGCATAATCCAAAGTTCCCAATAGATTCAAAATTCCATCTCTAATGTCTCTGCCGTTCACAGCGCAAGTTTGGTCTTGTTTTATTAAATAGGGCATTACCATTGAAAGTCGATTAGTTAATACTTTAGCGAAAATTTTGTAGTCCACATTTAACATACTTAGTGGGCGCCAATTTTTCCGTTCAGCTTTGTCTCCTTTTCCTTTGTACAAAAGGGAGATAATTCCCATGTACATGTCCTCTGGCAATTTTCCGGTTTGCAAGATTGAATTGAAAATTTTAGCTAACCATGGAGCGCACAATTCCATGCAAGAAAGATAAAATTCTATGGAAAGTCCGTCTTTTCCCGGGACTTTCTTCAAGGCGAACTGTTTGATCGCCTTTTCAACTTCTTCGACCGAAATTTCTTGATCAAGATCATTTCTTGTGTCTTCCGGTACTATAGCTTGAGTGCTCTCCAGAAAAGAAATAGCTTTGGCTGAATCAATTCCATTACTGCTAAACAAATTTGCATATTGCTGTCTCATTTCTGCAATAATTTTCGCGTTTCCGTATACTTCTGACCCTGACTCCGTCTTAAGTGAGTAGATGTAACGCTTCTCTCCTTCTTTTTCTTCAATCTTTTTGGCAGTCAAAATCGAGATTACGTCGCACAAGTTTTCAAGCTTATGTGCTCGCCCGAGACTTTGCTCTATTTCCTTCAACTCTATTTCTCTCAATTTTGCTTTCAAGTTTTCCTGCTCACAAAAATTAGTTTGTGTTTGCGCTTCCTTTAACTGATTTTCGAGAATCTGCTTTTGGCTACGTTTCCTTTGCGCAATTAATCTGCTATGAAATTTGAACAAATTTCTCGCTTCCGATTTAAACCATGACCAATTTTTGAAGGTTTCCTCAATAGTCACTGATCTAGTGAACAAAGTTTGAGCATCGTACCGCAATATTGCATAATCAAGTGCAAAAAAATTATCACAAAACACGGCAGTATTCATCTTCCAATACGACGGCCCTCGCTGCTGGAAAAACAAATTATCGACAAATCTAGCAGTCAACATACAATGATCTGAAAAAGTCACTGGAATATACTGAACTGATATAAAAGCACCAACATGGCGTGCAGCTACATACATATGATCTAACCTGCTTCTACAGGAACGGGTTGTGCAACTAAATTCTTTCTTTTCAGGATACTTTTCTCTGAAAACGTCCACTAAGCTATACTTTTCTTGGATGCTTTTAAGTTGGTATCTCCCTTTAACAGCATGTCTCAGTGTATGTTCTGACTCAGCTGCGGAATCTCTGTCCAGCTGAACATTCTGCACAAAATTAAAATCGCCTGCCAAAAACACAGTGGCATCATCTGACACTTTTGATTCTAGCTTTTCTAGTAGTTTTCGGAAGAATTCAGATCTCACATTAAAATCTGCTGGGGCATAAATGTTGATCAAGAAAAATTCCCGACCTCCAATTTTAGCTCTAACTGCGATCTCCCTCCCTTCATTTTCATAAATCATATCGAAAACTCCAGCAAGCATGCGATTAACCAGAATACATACTCCGCCACTTTTGTTAGCATTACGATACGAATGGAAAATTTTGAAGGTGGGGCTCATAATTTTCTGAAAAATAAGGGTTCGTTCCAGTAAAATTTGTTTCTTGGATATAGATTACATCCGTTCTTTTGATATTTACAAAAAGCTGATCAACCTTAGAGTTTCTCATTAATCCATTTGTATTAATGCTAACAAGGGTAATCGGAGCCATAATTATGAAGCATAGCACAAAGAAATTGAAGCTTTTCATTTCAGCCGCTTATCTCGGGATTCTTCACTGGGGGTCCTCGGCCGTTTGGTGGAGGTGCCGACAGGTCTAAAGTGGTCGGCGAGCTCCTGTCGTAACGCCGGAACCTGCAGCATTTTGATTCGCAACATGGTCAACATGTCGCCCAGAACGTTTTCCCGACCCATTTTCGATGATCCCTAATTTTCGGGTCCAAAATTGGGAGGCCGCAGCTCCAAAATCGATCGTTGATGTTCCCTTCCACGAGTCGGTGCCCATCGGTAGACAGTAGCGCCAGTCTTGCTTCCTTATTCTGATTGAATTTGGCCTGGATTCCACTCCACATGGCCTCATATTTCACCTCCTTTTCCCAAGCATCGATTTTATTCAGATTTATCTCTATCTTGCCACCAATGGCCTTCGCTTTGCTAGGAGTAGCAGCAAGTAAGATCAGGGCCGCAGACCTTTCATCTCCCATGAATTTTGCCTTACGCCAAAAATAGTAGTGTTCCGAAGTTTTAAGTTTCTCGCCGTCCAATTCGAATGGGGAGTCGAAATGGTTGCTGAACGGGAATCGACTGGTAAAGAAAGGGACCACAGAGGAATTGTACGTCTGCGCATAATGGGTGCTTTTAGATGCCATGATCAGTTCCCAATTCGTTTCGCCCTGAGCTTGGGACGAGGTCGGTTGGTCCTCCGATCCCCCTTGACCCACTGGCTCGGGATGATCCGGCTGTGCCACAGAAGATACGCCGTTCATCGGTTCCGTTGAGAGGTCACGTCGTTGAGAATCCGACTTTCCCAGACTGACAAGACCGTCTTCCCCCGGTGGGTTCCCATTTTCCAATTCTTGGACTAATGCTCCGAATGCACCTTCTGGGATAGGCAGAGGGCGAACGGTTTCCCACCGCCTTCCAGGTCTGCCCCCGTGAGTTGGTCCGGGCTTGGGAATTGCCTCTTGATTCTCACAGTCCCGCCTATAATGCCCCTCTTGGAAGCACCGCAGACACCAACGCCCCCAGTTTGGATACCAAATTTGGGCCCTTTGGACGGTTCCCGATCCCTCCGCTACGTAAGGAGCGTACCCAGGAATTTGCCTCATATTTTCCACCTTTACCAGGACAGAGCGACCGCCGTCCCTAATTGGAGTTCTCCTTCCCGAGGGTGTCTTGCGATAGGTCCACCTAAAGGGCCCAGCCACCTCAAAACCCAGTGATCGAATCCACTGGCTGATGTGGGCTTCGGAATCCGTTATAGGAATGTCATACAGGAAGATAGGCCGAATTTGTAGACGCCGTCGTTCCTCTTCCCTAGGGATCTCCAGAGGTGCCAAAATCTGCCCAATCTTAACTCCGTCCGCCACTGCCTTGTCCCGTTGTGATTTGTCCGCAAAAATCAGCTTTAGATGGTATTTGCCGGCCCGCCGCACGAAGTTTGGGAAGGAGGCTTCTTCATTGTTGTCGACCAAAAGTTCAATGAGACTGTTCGTCGGTTCATCAGAATAGTCATCTGGAATAGCCAGATACCCTGTCCGCTCCAAAAGTTCAATCCTAGTATTTTCCGCCTGATCCGTATTTCTACTAAATTGTCCGTCTTCGCTTTCCAGGGCCTCCCCCTCGGGTCCAGGGTCACCCATTATCCCCACCCGGGAAGATCTGTGGCGTTAGAGATCCAACAGATCTTTTAAAATCTAGTTTCAATATAACCGAAAGAGCTTTTTCTGTTATATTGTAACGAAGATTTTCAAAAAAGAAGCGAGCTAACGGCTGTAAGAGAAGCCAGAAAACTGCTTTAAAAGGCCAACGACAACAGAACTGATCCTGTGAAGTATGACCTTGAAGAGAAATTTAGCAATCTCAAAACAAGATAACTCTCCGGTGCAGCATCAATCGAATAGGTTTCATAAAATACTGTCTAAGCTAAAGTGCTATCCTGCGAAAAACAACAGAAAATTCGCTG
>JASAND010000240.1:0-18830 GCA_030248195.1 Trissonchulus latispiculum | reverse complement strand
GTGGAAATATGAAATTTGCCATGTATTTGCAGTCAACACTCAAGCAAAGCAAGCAGTTTTTAGAAATAAATAATCACTATACAACTGGCAAGTGGCCGTGTGCGCTGGCACGGTGAAGGCTTATCGAAGAAGTGGCATAAAACTTGCCTTCCACAGGTATTGACACAATGGACACTGATTTTAAACCTCAAATCTATCAAAATACAGATTTGATGATCCTGCCAAGAGTTGTTAAGTCTTAATTGAGGTACAGAAAGATTCTGATGTTTGTTTTCATTTGATGGTTGATGGTTGCTCTTGGAGCTTTAAAGTAAAAGGTGTTCGACCTAATATTTCTTCAAGTGAAATGTTGCATACAACCGTTTAATTATACTTTAAATGCTAAAGGCAAGTACAAGTATGCTTTGTAGCACGTCTTTTATTCTATTCACAAATATCAGCACTCATGGTGCGGGAAGCTCCGAGTGTGCTTCTCGCTCGATGAATGCAAAACTGTGCGACAAAACACAGTACTTGCATATCGAATAAGACCCAAAACTTCTCTAACTACGGTTGAAAAACCATTAAAATAACTAAAATTTTAATTTTGCGAAGACAAGATCCCCGACTACATTTATTTCATTTTCGTTCAACAAATGACATACATCATGCAAAATATTTGTAGCACGATGCATGTTACAACCTGCGCTTACTTATATCAAGAGTACATAAGAATGAAGAAAATGACGGAGATTTGATCCAGCGCTGGAGGGGGATGGCTGCAAATTTTTTGCAGCTCAATAAAAATTTCTAATTATTTATTCGAAATTTGCAGCCATCCCCTGAAGGCCCCAGCAACCATCAACAACAGCAGCAGCTACAACAACAACAACAACAACAACAACAACAGCAACTGCCACAACAGCAACAACAGCCATCCAGGAGCCCCCCTCGCTCGCCAAGGGTTACCAGGCGAGTGGTAAGCAAACCCCAAAGTATGTTTAATTTATTTCTATTAAAGACAAGACTTGGGGGGTGAAAAAGTCCCCCCGGGTCTCTGTCTTATTAAAATTTGTTTTAATATTTACTAAGTTACGGCTGTAAAGATCTACGCAACGCACGAGGCTGATCAGATTGGGAGAATGTACCATCTGCATCAATCGGCCGCAAACATGAGACTTTGGATCCTAAGGATCCCTCAACAAATTTGCAATGTTTTGTTTTTTCAAACGGGCCAGCTGGCACCGGACGTTAGCAATCCCCCCCTTCCCGCTTATGTCAATTAATTGTCCGAGAGTTAAGGGGCGGCCGCCTTCGGGTGGAGCTGCCGAGGTGCGTTCATCACATAGACGGTGATGGACAAATCTCCAGCCTTCGTAAACGCCTCGGGCAATTGTGAAGACAATTATTCGGTGTCAGCCAATCACCCTTCCCCAATAGTCAAAATTTAAAATTATCGTGGCTGACACTACTCCTAACCGGTGCACATCCAACTGGAGTGGGGCGTACGGAAAAAGAGTACATAATACATAAGAGTATGACAGGCGCTTACATGCGCTTACACAACATGCGCTTACTTATATCAAGACTACGTAATACATAAGAGTATGGAAAGTAGATCTTTAAACATTTTTAAAGAAAGAATCCGCTCAGTATCACTTTCTGATTTTCTTCGAGGCCGAGCATTAGTAGCCAGGTAATGGCTCTCCTCGGTCTTCAGTGGCTGTGTACACTACATGTTTATCACTTGCTGTTTTTGTTATTTCGTAGCAACTGCCTAGTGTGTGTGCTTGTACTGGCAATAAAGTAGTAGTAGTAGTAGTAGTAGTAGTAGTAGTAGTAGTAGTAGTAGTAGTAGGCGTCATACTCTATGTATTATCAGCTTGCTACATCCTCTGCACACTATCGGCTTACCCCACCCTAAATCAGACCCCCTTATCAAAGCAAATTCGAAAGCTATGTTTACACGCTAAAGCTAGAAAACACGACTAGTCCGTTGGTTCGAAGTCCGTCTGTTACGTGTAAACATAGCGGGGGAATTCTTTGACAATTTATGGGGGGGGTTTCAACCGATAGCGCGTATCGGATGTAGCGCACAGATAATACATAGCGTATGACTCTTGTCATACTCTTATGTATTATGTACTCTTGCTTATATCAAGAGTACATAATATAAGAGTGTGCCACTAGGTACATTCTATGTTATTAGATCAAAAACTATGCTCTGCTCGCTAACGGCCTACCCCCCTCCGCAAATTAGACCCTTCACTTCAAAGAATTTTGAGCACTATGTTTATGTTCTAAATATCGAAGCAGACACAAATTCGCGCACGCACTGCTTGTGTTTTCGAGCTTAAGCACATAAACATAGAGCGAGTGAGCGTACCCCCGTTTCGACTAGGTACTGATTTGCGGGGGGGGGGGGGGGGGGGCCGTTATCGTGCAGAGCATAGTTTTTGCCCTGATAATATAGAGCTTGCTTAGTGGCATACTCTTATTATTATGTAATCTTGCTTATATGTAGTAACGATAACGAATCTTTAATTGAAGAATTAGATATGAGTTAATTAATTATACACCTCAGTTTGTGTTCAGATCAGCAAGATCAAGCGTTGCCTCACCTAAACTCAAGTTTTTTCGATACCAGTATATTGAAATTTGGAGTAAAAAATAGTAATTTTTCAAAAAATCAATGTTCAGATTTTGAAAATGGCACAACCAAGGACACCTGATCAGGTCCGATATAAGGATCCCTGATGTTGAATGAACCACCTTTCGAGAATCTGGTTATATAGATTTACCTTCTAGGTAAACCTTCAGTCTACCTAGACAGAAATAATAACGCACCTTTCTCAATAGGCTCATTACACAAGTTAAAGCAAGAAACAGATTCCTGCAAAATGCTGGCCTGCACCAATGATGTCTTCCAGCGTAGAAATCCCGTCTTAAGATTTGCTGGTATCTCTGCCGTGTAATTCACAAACCCTAACTGCGCATGGGGGTATATATATATATATATATATATATATATATATATATATATATATATATATATATATATGTATGTATATATATGTCAGTACACACAACAGAGCATATTAGAAAAAGCACTTTCTCAGTGCATTTTGAGACTAAGAAAATTTTGCTTTGCTAATTCACAGTCAGCATCACAATCGCAGCGAAATCAAAAGTATATACTGGTTCACGGACCTAGGTATTGATTCGATGCAGTTCGATTTTAGCTTCTGAAAGTTCAGTTAGTTTTGATTCAGTTCTAGTTTTGCTGTAATTAAATGATTTGATTCAGTTGGATTTTTTTGCTGTGAAAAATTAAATGATTTGATTCAGTTCGATTAATCAAAATTCAAAAGTCACATCAAAACACATTTGATTTGATTCGAATCGTACATGAAAACAACCGCATTTCACACTCACACTCACAAGCACTTCTAGCTGCTACTTCTCCGACAATTGGTGTAAACGACTACCACGTTTGACCCGTCAAACAATTGTTAACGAAACAATAGTTCACCGCTCAGTGGTAGCAGGAATGTCAGGATTATTTTATTGAGATGGTGACAATAGGTTTGTCTTGCTGACGAATAGTTCATTATTCAAGTATCATCTGTGCTCACATCATCTACTGTCTACAGTTTAAGTCTGCACAAAACTCATCAAATTATTTAATCAGTTAGCTTCAACCAGCTGTGAATGATCTCAGGACCTCAAGAACAATTAAGAATTTTTAATTATTATCATATCTATTATCTAGTGGCTCAAGTGAATAATCTATGGGAAAATAAATCGTTGAAATCGTAGCACATAAAAGTAATTAAAATGCTTAAACGACCACACGTCACACATTAGTATCCAGGTTATGTGTTGGCATTCACTCTTGTGAAATTGGAAAACTCTTATCTAATTCTTTTGTTAGAGTTCTGTGATCAGTGAATTATGCCGCAATTAAACATATGGTAATTTCTTAGCATTAACAGTATCCGGCAGTTTGCAATACTGCGCTCTCTGAGTCTAAGTACGTAGCAATTGGTGCTGCTGCAAGTTATTGCTTTGGATGCTTATCGAACGCAGACACTTTGTTTATAGCAATCGTTCGCAGCTATGAATGCAACAAAGGAAGTTCAAAATACATCAAGCGTTTGTACTATCGACTATAAGAACATCGCCATAACAGCAGTGCACGGTGCAATTGGAAGCTTTTCACTGATTCCTCAAATCATGATCTTAGGAGCCATTTTACTGAATCAAAGTCTTAGATACAGAAAAGAGTTGCTGGTTGTTGCATGGCAAATGGCTGTGGAAGCGTTGCACTCTTGTGCACTGTTGAAATCTTCTGTTGAAAGGATTCAACTGGTCGCAACGTGTCAGGAAGGCGTGCCAGTTCATCCGTGGCACTGTGTAACACTTGTGTCAAATGTGCTCTACATTGTGACAACTCCCGCGTCAGCGCTGACGAACCTGTGCATCAGTTTGGACAGACTGGTAGCATTACTGTATATGACGTTTTACGCCAACGTGGGAGTCCACTATGTTGTTGTGTCTGCTGCAGTTGTTATGACTATTTCACTGTGTTCATATGTTGCTGCTGCTGTGCTGTCCTACAATATCAAGGACAGCATTAGTGTACCTCAGCTTTGCATCAGTACCTGGGCCTCAACGCAGGAATTTGCAGCGTTTTCTAACAGCCTGATAAGTGTGTCGGACCTGCTCGCAGTTCTCATCTACGTAATTGTGGTTCGATTGCACAAAACTTACGCCAACTCTGTGCACAGTTCACTACAGTCGCTGGTGGGACAGAGACAGGCAAAAATGACTAAAGTTATGCTGTGGGTTGTGACTACCACGTTTTGGTTGTACGTCGTTCCCTGGTGGATTGTTATTGGAGTCAATGCGTTCAGTCCAGATTCGACACTAACCTATGTCGTGTCAAATATCTGCTGGGTACTCACAAACAGCAATAAACTCTGCAACGCGATCATTTACATCTGGCGGTTAGATGATGTCAGAAAACTGGCTTGTGCCAATCCTTGGAATAGAATATCGCCAAATACTGACATTTCAATGCAGGTTTTGGCGCAGAAATCTGCAAATTGTTGAACTGTTAAAAGGCGGTCGGTCACACTATCGCACAAGCACAAACATAACAGGTACAAGCGCAAGCACAACAAGCACATGCACCACCACAAGATGAAGACGTTCACAATGCGGAACAAGGATAGCCGATACCTTTGAAATTCAGCTTTACCGTTTCTCCTACAAATCAAAATTTAAACCAATTTTGATTGACTGCTGGAATTGACAAAATGCTAAACTGAATTTAACTTTGCATTGTGCTTGTGCTTGCGCTTCTGCTTGCTATGGCTGCTGTTGTTGTTATTCCGCACATGTCACGATATAGTTAACAGTTTTTCTGAGAAACATCAAAACTTTTGGAGATGGCCGATTTTAATACAAATTGCCGTCCGCCAGAAACAATAATTTTTGAACAGTACCAGCTTTACAGCATTCAGCTAAGAAACTGTTTTCATTGTGATCTGTATTCGTTAGACGTTTTCAAACAGATTTCATAGCGTAAAAGTAACTGTAAATCAAAATTGCATTTATGGTTAGCTAGCAGTTAGCACAGAAGGAAAAATAAGTCAGTAAGAAGTAAGCTTACAAACACTGGTAGTTTTGAAAACGTTCGAGATTGCAATTTTGCGTCTAGGCTGTAGGCAGCTGGCCAAATATCTAAATCGCTAAAATATTGGCCTTTGGCCAAGTAGTCCATAAGTTGCCTTTTACAACTGGGATGGGAGTTGACACAGTTGACCGAAGGCCATTTGACAACTAGGCATCGACATAAGGCGTAACCTTGCTTTCTACCACGCGGCCGCGGGCATACCTGGTGTGAAGGTCGCCGGCCGGCCGGCCGAGCTGAACAGTTGGCTTGTCAACAAGGCTGGGCATAGGTAAAATCGTGAGTCACAACAAACAACAAACAACAACAAACAACTCACATGCACAGTCTTTAGTTATCAGCCTGCACATATTGTCTGCGCGATAAGGACTGGTCCCCACAACTGAGTGTCCAGTACACAATCGTGCGCGTTCACTCGCTTTATGCTTACATGCTAAAGTTTGTCAGCACAACTACTGATAGAGTAAACTGTGCCTGTTTGACTCCTTCTTCTGTCTGTATTCAGATTCATCCAAATTCAATAATGCAAAAAGAAATAGTTTAGTAGTCTTCTCAAGCAATTATGATGATTCAATTCAAAGGTGATCTCATTTTCGTGAACGTGCAAAGCTCGCGTTTTGACGATGCCAAGAATTGGGGCTTCGAGATGCCCCAGTTAAATACGTATTTCGTATTGCGCGTAGCCCCCTTGGGCAAGCTTTGGCCATCATTATGTGCAAAGCTTACGTGTGATAATTGGAATGTCTACCGGATTTAAATATTTAAGGATTTAAACAAGAGGTCGCAATTCCCTATTGCCAATATCGAGTATGTAAAACCTAAAACCAAATTTTAAACGATTACTTCATTTACATCTTCCATCAATATTTCGTGCTTTTTGTTCTCTGAACTGTCCGTTGATCTTCTTGCTGTCTGGGGAATAGTCTTGACAACCTCTAAAGGCGGCATAGGAAAACCACAGCAAAAATCCTATCAAAAAGTCCAAACAGTTGAATTACTAAAAATGGCAGGGGCCAAGTTACACAAAAGAAGGCCCATGCACCAACCTGCAACGGTTCAATGGGAAACGGGATAGTCTTCAAATTAAATAATGCTCATGGCAATTTATTGCAATGTGTAGTTCCAAAATTAACTACCAGGCATGCCACGTGTTGATAGAATTATAAGCTAACCAAAACTACCTCTCTCAAGTATTGGTACAGAACTCATTAGTTTAACTCCTTTTTATACATTCTTACTCAACACACAGCTACACTTTTGGCAGGTAAATACGCTACAGTCCTAAGCGTTAATTTTGTGAGAGGAGTGTAGTAGTTGTAGTAGTACCTGTAGTTTCTTCCGATTTTGCCAGCTTTCATTGTTTTGGCTTTGGTTCTGCGTATGGGTTGTTCTGAAGAAGCGGCATCACAGGTTCTTTTCTTCTTGAGCAGCTGCCACGAGAAATCCTCCAGTATTTCTTGAATTTTGCTAAGGAACATTTGGATTTGAGCTGGAGTGACTGATAACTTTTTTGAGGATATATCTACGCTGAGCCGTCGTCGTCAGTTTTCTCTGCCTTGAAGAGCTCCAGGTGGACGTATGTACTTGTTTGCCGCAAGTTTAACGTGGGAAAAAAGAAATCTAGGACCGCTTTTCTTGATGGAAAGCGGGCTCTGAGCTTAACTGGCCATTTCAAGTTAAAATTATAACGAAGAAACCAAGACAAATTGTATGACATGTACTATTCACGAACTGGTTGATTTTAATATTCTTTTAGCTTAAGCACCAGAAAAGCTCCTGCAGGTAATGCTCTAATTAAAATGAGTAAAAGTAGAAACATGCCCGAGTTGCGAAAAATCTTCCTACTAAGGCCAGGAGCACTCCCAGGATCAGCTTAGGTTGGCACTTAGGAGAACCAGGCATTAAATAATTTTCCTAGGCGAGATATCCAACCTCTCCTGACGTTTCGCCAAAGCTAGGTGCCGCGTAAGTTGAACTTGAAGACTTGAAGAGTTTGGAAAATTTCCTTGACTGCCTCCTGGACAGCTCCTCGTCATCCTCCTAGGTAACCTCCGACAGCTCTGGTAGGATGATAGGAGGATATTGGCAACGCGGCCTATGCTTCGGTAACCAACATCAGTACGGAACCATTTTCGGTTAAGTTGATCAATTCGTGACAAGTAGACGGACGAAATTCTTCTTTCCTCTCCCTAGCCACGTTCACTGACAGGTTGGATGCGAAGATCAATGGGGGATATCAATATATATGTAAACTTGAGGTCTCTTGTCAAAAGAAAAATGAAGATAGCTAATTACTTCGTATTGGGACTAGACAGAAGGTTACTACGAATAGTATCTTTGCAAAGACAAATTCCTGAGTCTAGCTATCTTTCCAGGCAACAATATTGACTGTGTTGGTCTCGTTATCTAAAGATTATAACCTGTTCACCAGGGATGAAATCACAAAACTGAAACAGGAACGACATTTCTTCAGGTTTATCGCAAAATTCTTGCAACATATTGTAACCGTTAAAATATTTCCATACAGAGGCAGGTTCAGGGATAGTGAAAATAGATGAAAGCTTACGGAGAGCTCGAAGAATTGTGGGATTACCGATTAATTATTCGATATTACCTTCTAAAGCAAACGTGATCATATCGTTACCTCTGCAATTCACTTGATTCGAGTCCTCTTGACCTTCTAGAGGAAGGAGGAAGTTTGGACTTCTTGTTCGGAAGTTGGGGACCTTCAAACCGATCACAAATTAATTGAGCGACCCTGTTGCTTCTTTGTAGTTTTAGTTTTTGGGAGTCGAGATTAAAACTAATGATTCGAATATCGCCGAGACAGTTCCTGTCAATACAGCCACCTCCAACAATCAGCCCCTTTGTGATTGATATTGATGTTCTGCAATTCTCCCGTAACATCCTGCAGGTAGTTCAATGGAGATTCCTAGAAGGAAAAGGTCACGTAGGTCAGGTTGGATATCTAAGTTGATTGGACTGTGCAGATCAAAACCTGCAGAATATGATGTAGCTTCAGTCGGAGAGAAGGCACTACTGGATCACTTAACGAAATTGAGTGTGAATGTAGGCTGCATGAACTTCAGAAATAAGTAAACAGTTCATTAATATTTTCTACCTAATGCGAAAGCTTGAAAGTGAAAAATAGAATGGAAATGTAAAATGAAAGAAAAATTAAAACCAACATGACGTGCTGTCCAGAATAATTATTTGCCTAATATGACTGGTAATTTGGTTTTTTGACACAATTAGATGATTAGTTCGATCTGGGGCCAGTTTCATAAAACTTGAAACTGGCATGTTGCAACTTGCATGCGGAAGTTACAAGTAAACTGTTTCATAAAACCTAAAGTGGTGCTTGCGTACTTGCACGTGAACTGCAAGTTGCAAGTCCGCAAGTTACAAGTTGTCAGCTAACACTTGCGGTCAGAATCTGTTTCAGAAAAGTGCTCAAATGTTGAACTTGCAACTTGCACTTGCAGTTAGTGTGCAGTGCAAGTAGTTGAGTGAATTTTCACTGAACAAATGGATCAACTGCTCCTATAAATAATTAAATTTTTGTATTTTTTGGAGAAATTTAATAACACGACTCTTTGGGATATTGTCGTAGTCCTGCATGAATTTCAAAAACTTTATTTCATTTTTGAAATTTGTATGAATTTTTATGCATTTTTGGTGATTTCTTTAAAATCAGCTACTTGCAAACTTGCACTTGCACTTGCGCTTACAAGTTCTCAAGTTTGGCAACTTGCTTAGCTAATTTCCGCAAGTCGCAGGAAAAGTTTTATGAAACACTGGCAACTTGAACTTGCAGTTCAAGTGCAAGTGCAAGTTCAATTTGCAATTTTTTCTGTTGGCCCCAGGACAGTTACTGAGAATTGTTAGGGAATAAGGCACAAAAGTTGGAGCAAAAACTTAGTATTCATTACTGGGTGGGACAAAGGAAAATAGCGTTGTACGATTTGTGACGGAGGGTAAACAAGTAATAAGTCAGTGAAAGAAATTAACGAGAAAAAATCTGGAGTGTGCAATTAATTATTTTTTAAGCTTTGACCCGCTTTTACTTTAAAGAAACAAAATGAAACATACACTTGAGGAGTTTTGATGTTCCCCGAAAGAAGTGAGTGAGTCGTGAATATTGCAAACTAGAACCAAATTACCAAGGGGTAAAACAAGCGTATTCGGAGAAAGCGGCTGCTTTTTCTTGGAACTGCCGAGGAGAGGGGAAATGGAAGCGTCAGCGGTGCAAAGAAGGTGATTGTTGAACATAAATTACAATGACAGAAGACTTAAACAGGTGAAGGCGTCAAAAAAGTAATTTATTATCCAGCAGCAAGCAGATTATGGAGAACTGAGGGCGCCGGGTAAGTTTTAAACTCGAAACGGAGCAAAAACAACAGGTGTTGAAGCCAAATGTTATTTAATGTTCCAGCGGACCAGAAAGACATCGAAGAAGAGAGGGTGTTTCCACTTTTAATGTTATTCACGCTCAACATTAACATAGATAATAAATGGAGTACGATTGCACACGGACTAAAAAGGAATATTGTGAGGTTTGTAAATGCTTTAGCAGGAAGACAGATAAAACTAGAGGAAGGCAGTAGGAAATATTAGTAAAGTGATAACAAAACTATCGAGAAGAGATTAGGAAACAAGAGAAAATGAAAAAGTTGTAGCAAGCAGGTATAGAGGACAGTGTACTTAAAATAGGAGAGGGGGTAACAAACGCAAATTCTATAAAAGCGCGAACAAAGGGTAGGCAGATATGTGGTAGTAATTTACGAAGAGTTTCCGCCAACCTTCCATGATGGAAAATAATGTTGATAATCGAAGTGAAGCTGAACAGTAAAACCAGGCATTTCTTTTCCGCTTCCAGAAGAAATAGAGGAAACTAGTCCTGAAACCGTTCGCCGAAATATGGCTTTAGATCGCGCGGCACATACTACTGGGCCGACTGTACTCCTTCGTTTTCGTACTGACATTGCTTTTCCTTCTCTCTCCCACTTTATGTCCCCACCATTGCTATCGTGTGTCCACAGTTACTAATCGATCAAATATGTGAAGCAACATCCTTTTGCTCATTAAAGCAGATTGGCACCCTGGGGACAACGGAAATGCTCGTAAATAGTCTGGAAGAAGGATGCTGTAATCGGTCGATGTAGCATTCTAATGCTGAAAGAAGTGTGTGCACGTGAACCTAGCCGAGGATTTCTGTGGGTTAGCAACACACGTAAAAGATACATAAGTATTAATGATATTAAAATTGAGGTTGGAATCGCTTAATTGTGTCCTTTCTCAGTGTTTGGCAATTTACGTTCCTATTGATTTTGATAACTGTTTGGAGCCTTAGCCATACAAATATGCAAATGTTGGCCCAAATAGGCATCCCGATTTGGAAACTTTCGTGTTCCTTAAACTAGTCTACCCTTTCTTGTAACCTAGATTTGCGTAGAGCAACTACTTTTACTTTGCGTCTGAGTCTGTCCTGATTTAGGGAGACGAAAGACAATCCAAAAAGTGTCCGTTTGGGCTGCAACGTGAACGATGACATCAGAATCGATAATAGCCAATTAAGTACAGAAACCGATCAAAGTGAAAATCTGAAAATGGGCCTTTAGAGAAAACAGCTAATCTGAGTGTTCCAACCGAATATTCGGTAAAGACTATTGCATAACTGGTTGAACTCTCAATGGAGGTTAATGAAGAAGGCTTCCTTCGTCAATATGTGAGATAGGCCGGTAAATGCCACTTAAAATTGATTTTCACTTTCAAACAACTGAAGGATGAACGATCGATTCTGGCAAGTGAGGCAAACTTTGCCTCCGATGGAAATTCTACTGGAAGAGGAGCGAAGGCGGTTGCAGGTACGAGCTGTCTTATGATACCCCATCACCATCACGGATACTGGAGCACACGTTAGCTGCTGGCTCCGTGACCTTGGGTTATGCACCATGTCTTCCGGAAGGTACGGACACCCCTCAGCGTGTACACATTTGGCATCCGAATTGGAAAAAAACTATGCCTCCGCCGTTTAGGGAAAGACACCACAGAAAGGATTGTCGGCAAATGGGCAAATCAGGGTGAAGGAGGGAAACAGTAGGGACAAAACTCGAACCGAAGGTGCCTATGTTGGCCTGGAGGGAGCCCAATATGACCTGGGCGGGATGGAGAACCCGAGACGCCCTGATCCCATAAGGAGTACTTCCTCGGCGGACCATGGATAGAACGGCGAACTTCAGCTGAGAAAGGCTAACTAAGGAAACCATGGAACTCAAGACGTGGACTAGTCGTTGCTCGAACTGGGCAGCACTGATAAATTGCTATGGGCTGACGATGCTTCGGATAAAGATGCGGCGGGGGCCGGAATTCCAGAAAGAATACGAAAGCTACATCCGATCCGAAGCAAATGCCACAAAGCGTCCCAGAACTCCCAGTGGAGAAGCCTCAGACAAACGATCAAATGAAGGACCTGTGGCTGGTAGCACCACAAGTACATTTTATATGAGAGTGTGATCTATGTTATTCAAGAGTGATAACTGATAGGTTTCATTTGCGGGGGAGGTCCCGATAAAAGGATTATTGTAGAAACGAGTGAACATGCGCAACTGCTCACTAGATACTAGGTCCATTAGGTACGCAACTGCGGGGGGGTGGGCCGTCAGCGCGCAGAGCATGGCTAGCGAGCTGGTAACAGAGTGTGACGCTTGTCATACTCTTATGTATTATGTACTCTTGGTAGCGCTAATACTAATTGTTATGTCTCTATTCAATCTTGTTAGCATTAAGGTGATAGTGCCACTACCGGGGTAGACTTTGAACAGATACTGTGAACTAAAAACTTAATCAATCGGCTTGAAATTTGGCACATTTGTTCTTTATCATGTTTTGCATCAAATGCGCTTGCCTGCAACGTTGTGGAATATGGTTTGCTGTCTACACAAGAAGAAATGTATTAAAAGCTTTGAATTTAAATATGTCCTCCATTCCTCTATGAATTATTAATAATTATAAAAATAATTAATTAGCTTGATTAATTTATACGCTCATGCCGTTTTTTTAGTTTTTCGTAAAAGTGCATTTCCGATTTTTTAGCTTATTTTGAAATATTGTAAATTTTATATCTGGCTTACTACTGCGTTTTTCTAAAAACAAAGAAAACTACCTGAGTGTATGCAGATATCATACATATCTGGAAAATTTGGTCAAGTTTGGTTGAAGCAGTGACGAGAAAATCAAAAACAAAGAATTCGCAACTTTTCATTGTTTGCTTTGGTTTTGGGAATTTACAATGCTTTCAAGCAGCTGCAAGGTGTTTTCTGTTAAATAATGCACATAGGTAACACAATGACAACCGTTAAAACCCAATAGATTGAATTTTAGGATGAATTGTTCTTGCTTTACATTGAGTGCGCAAACGGTCAACGTAATTCAGCTATATCAGCTATATATCAGCTATATATCAGCTATTCAGCTTCAATCGCTTGTAACTTTTGATAGAAACCACGTACTGAAGAGATATGCACTTCATTTTAAAGCGCTTTTTGCGCTCTTTCACGTAGTTCAGTAAAATTTAATATACGAAGCTTAAATAAAATTTTGACTATTTGCGCATGCGCAAAGCCACGATGGTAGCTAGCCAATTATGCACTCTCTGACAGCAAGATTTTGCGCAAAGATAGTTTGCCGACCAGTCTTGCTTAATACAAACGTTTTGTCAAGATGCTTCATCCATGGAAAAATTACGTAGAAAATCCCGGTAGTGGTACTACCACCTTAATGCAAATGGTTTGAAGAAATGCTCGAAAAAAGTCGATCGGCTTTTTATTAATTCGAAAAAGGGGATGTTGCGTACATTCAGGAAACTAAATTCATGAAATCAGATCACCATTTCGAAAAAGCTACAAGCCCTAACTTTAAAACATTCCATTCATACTTTAATGCTAGAGGGGTGGAGGAGTATTTATTATTTTGACCAAACGGAGTCCTGTGGGATCTTTTGACATAATCTAGGAAGAGAGAGGGAGAAGTTTGGTTGTGAAAGCCAAAATTGGCGCCAAACATATCTTTTATTAACATTTACGCAGCAGCCAATAATATACCCTCTCAATAATAATACAGCATCGTTACAAAACATTGTTGTTTAAAACATCTGACAAAAGGCCACAGTTTTTCAAATCTTGCAACAACAACAACAATGTTTGTAACGATGATTATTGGGAGGGTACTTTAATTTAGTTTCCGATGTGCAACCGGACAGAGATCCTCCCTAATGCTCAAAGTGATTTATTACCTACAATGAGTGGAAAAGACTAATTCAAAGTGCTGAATAGGTGGTTCAAATTTGTAGACGTTTTAAGCAAGAATTATCCAGAAAAACGAAACTTTAGTTGAAATGTGTAACTAAAAACTTTTGAGCTTTAGAATGTAGGCATTTTATGCCAAAAATTGGCACAATTTTCACCCATTGCTAATACCAAAAAACATCCAACTATTAAGTATATAATGTTAACATTACTCGGGCTTTTAAACTCGAAAACTTGATTGCCAATAGAGATGAAAACATTGGGCAGTTTTGATCAGGACATGTAACCGTATTTTTAGGAAATTTTCGGAAAATTCCAAATATGTTAACCTCAGAAAAGTCGGGATTCCAATCTTCATTAAATCGCTTTGTGTAAATTCGACCCTACAAGCTCCAATTCTTTATGAAAGTGGATGAAACTTTCCAAATACATTATTTTCGTGCTCTTTAACATTCTGGGACCAGTCCAGGATTTTTAGGTGCAAAGATAAGAAAGTATTGGTTTTCGCCCTTAATCTCTTAGTACATAGTCGCTACACCGGATTGGTTGTTATGGCTGGAAAGAGGGCATCAATATGAACATTTTTGCTTTTACAGCTTTTGAGCTACCTCTAGTGATTAAGGCAGTATAAGCCAAAAACGATTTTTGGGGTCAAAAAATGGACATTTTTGACGAAATCAGTTTTTTCAAAATTACTGCCAAATCTTACAGACAATTTCGGTTTATCTATACTCAATCGATACACCGTCAAATTGCGCTTTTTATCAATACCTAATCGCTGGAGTTCGTTGCTTTAAGCTAGAGAATTCGTCGAAAAACCATTTTGGCAAAATTGCGATTATTTTGTTTTGAACATAGATTTCTCAAAAACTACCCAATGGATGCGCGTGATTTTTGGCTAGATGAAAAGTCGAACCATTGCGGAGGGACATTTTTCTTGGTTTGAGCTAAAACATCTCCAGTTGTGAGAAAACTGAATAGAAACTTGCGAAATTTCGTGTCATCGCGCATTTGCCGGATTTTCTGGAGTACTGAGACTTGCTGAGCCAAATCCAAAAAATGTCACGCGGCCCACATGTCCTTCATATCATGGCACAAGAAGAAATTTTGGCCGATTCTACAGTTTTGAGAAATCGATGTTCAAAAATTTTTGGTCCATATTCAGTCTGTCAGATGTAAGCATGTCGGAAATTTTTTGCTATTTTTTGCTAATTTTGCTAGTTTCGTAAGCTCACGTTAATGTACAGATTATAAGCTTTAAAACGATGTATAAAGCTCTTTCCAACTCCAAAAATTGCGAAAGTTATAGCGTTTCGAAAAATCACCACAAAAGCACTGCACAAAAGGATACCATCACCTTAAGCCTAAGATATAATACGGCCAAGAACATAGCGAAACATCATCAACTACAAAATCAGGGGACACGACTACAAAATCCGAGATAATTTGTAGTATTTTGTAGGACTGACCCCATATGTATATATATATATATATATATATATATAGATAATAGGGAACTAATCAGGCTCGTACCAAGATCAAGCTGAAATAAAAATATATACAACACAATTGAAGTATACGTATATATACCGCAAGAAAATTAACCCAGAAAAACTTTTTTCGCAAAATCTGGTAAAATATGTTAACGCTATGCTGAAATATTTCCGTACTTTTCTCAAGCATTTTCCGGACTTTTTGAAGACAGTTTGCTCAATTTTCAGCTGTTTTATCAATATACCTAAGCGAATGTTGGCATGTTCTTGGCAATTTTTTGGCTAGAAGTTGGGGGTTCCTAAATTTTAATGGGGGGGGTCGGTCGGTTTTGAGAAGAATTTTTCAAAAATGACCATTTACTGCCAAATCTAGCTAGATTTTTGGGTCCAAGAATCGCTGGGGGGGAGTAGCCGGAAGTTGGGAGAGGGCACGTCAACGTTTTGTGCGGGGGGGGAGTAAGGTTGGTTAGAAATTTTGAAGGAAGCTATCATACATGGGCAAGGTGAAGGTCCCTCAGGGAGGTGCAGACGATGTTTAGAGGCGAGGGCGGCAGACTACCAGCGATAGCGACATTTTCAAACTATTCGAAAATTTAGGGGGGCCCCCTCCCTCCATCGGACCATTCGGACCCCCCCCCCATTTTTCGCTCAGCCCAAACCATAGGTGTACCACCTGTTTGGGTTGGGGGGGGGGAGTAAAAAGTCCAAATCTGGCTTGGGGGGGTCTCAAAAATCGGAAATTTTCAGAAAAACTACCCAAACTGTACCCAAATTTTTTTCAGCTTAAAATGGCCCTTTTTGGACAGAAAATCGACTATTTTCGACATAAATCTAATGAAAAACCACTCGTATTGCGTTGTAAAACCTATTTTTTAGCGTTTTTAACTGTTTCCAGACAATTTTTTCCGAACATTTTTGAAAAATTGCAAAAATTTTTGCATAAATTTAGCATTTTTTCTCTTGTTATTTGTCTAAATTTGACTGAAAAATAGTTACTTTTCCAAAGTATTTATCAAATTTTGTCTTAGAATTGCTTTAAAACAGATTAAAAGCGCCTAAAAAGTTAAAGACCTTATCTTGAAGGAAAATGCTATATTCGACTACTCCCCCCCCCCAAGGCGAGCTCAGACCCCCCTCCCCCCCTAAAATGGGGTCCAAACAAGCGAAAAAATGCCAAATTTTTGCAAAATTTATTTCAATTTTTCAAAAAGGCTGTAAAACGCAATACGAGTAGTTTTTGAGTAGATTTATGTCGAAAATAGTGGATTTTATGTCAAAAAGGGCCATTTTTAGATGAAAAAAATTTGGGTACAGTTTGGGTACAGTTTTTTTCGAAAATTTCCGATTTTTTAGACCCCCCCGCCCCAAGCCAGATTTGGATTTTTTACTCCCCCCCCCCCAACCCAAACAGGTGGTACACCTATGGCGATATGCCCCTCCCCATAGGTGTAACGGAGATTTGGGGTGGGCGAGGCTCCCCCCCCAAACATTTTCTGGGGGCCCCCTCTGGCGACCCCCCCCAACCCCCCCAGGACCCCCCCAACCCTCCCCCAAAAAAATTTTTCATTTTTTATGACAAAAATCGCATTTTCAGCCGTTTCTAATGATGAAAAACATCTAACCATAAAGTAATTTTAACATTAGACAGTGGTTTTAAACTAAAAAACTTGATTGCCAACATGTTTCCAAGTCCAAAATAAGGTCAATATTGAGTCATAAGATCCATAATACAGTTAAAAACGTGTATTTCTCATAATAATAAACATTTCAAGCCAAAAATTTCGACATTTTTGAAATTTTTTTCATAATTTACCCTGAATATACCCAATTTTTGGCCATTTTTCGCGCCTTCGACGCGCCTACCCCCCCCCCCCAAAGTTTTGGGGGAGGGTAGAAAAAAGGCTTGGGGAGGCTCACCCCCCCCCCACCTTACACCTATGCCCCTCCCCAACCCTTCTTCCCCCAGAACCAAGCTCTAACTCATGAAAATTAATTTCAGACTTATAGTCCAGCAGTTAATTTGTAAGAAATAGCATTATAATTATGTTTTCTTATTTAAACTTAATCGGTTTCTATTATACTTGCCGTCGGAATATTGGTTTTGACGTTATTAATAAAAACGGCTAATTAGTAACATACATAGTATTATTTCCATTAGCTATCACTTGGCTACGACGAGTGAACACAGCGGGGCAGGTTTATTAATTTTGTAGTAAAATTTTGAAATAACTACAAATTTGACAAATGATATTACAAAATACTACAAAATTTCTACATAATGCACGTTATATTCTTTGAATTTGTAGCGGAAGTTGTTCCGATGACTCCACACGCATAGAAATAATACTATTTGTGGTTGAAATCATAATTTCGCCAGGGAGGGCCCCAAAATTTTCGACCAACTTTTACCCCCCCCCCCCAGAGTTTTTGACTATCCCCCCTCCCCCCACAACCCCCCCCCAGCACTTTTTGGGGCCAAAAAGTTAGCTAAACTTTGCAAAACATAGTCATTTTTTGAAAACTTGATCTTAAGTTTTAGCTTAAAATCGGTTTAAAACGGTGTAAAAACGCCTAAAATGATAAAAACAAGCCTTGTTTTGACAAAAAAAGCGTTAAAATACAGAAAATTATGCGTTTTTAGGCCATTTTTTGAATTTTCTGAGGTCCGAATTTGGGGTGGTTCTGGGGGGGGGTGGGTACTGTACTCCCCTTACATTTCGGGGGTCGCCCACCAAACTTCCGAAGTTTACCCATAGGTGTAATTGGGGGGGGGGGTTTGGGGGGGTTACCCCTCCCAGCCATTTTTCCAAACCCCCCAGAAATTTTTGGGGGCCCCTGGCCCCCTCCCCCCAACTGGGGGGGGGGGGGTATAGTCGCGCCGAAGGATCGAAAATTGGCCTAAAATTGGGTATTTGTAGGGTAAATTTTGCAAAATTTTTCAAAAAAGTCTTAATTTTTGGCCTAACGTGTTTATTATCGCGAGAAATACACGTTTATAACGGTTTTATGGACTGCTAGACTCAATATTAACCTTATTCTGGACTCAAAAACATGTTGGCAATCAAGTTTTCGAGTTTAAAAACACTGTCCAATGTTAAAATTACTTAATGATTTCATGTTTTTCGGCATTAGCAATGGCTGAAAATGCGATTTTTGGCATAAAAATAGAAAAAACTTGGGGGAGGTTTGGGGGGGGGGGTCTTGGGGGGGTCTAAAATGGGCCCCCCCAAATTCCGAGCTCAACCCAACTCTTCGGGTTACACGTACACCTATGAGTTTACCCCCCCCAACCAAAATTTCCGGTGAAACTATGGTTGAAGTAACGATTGAGCAATACGTAACTGAACGAAGTAC
>JASAND010000239.1:0-13489 GCA_030248195.1 Trissonchulus latispiculum | reverse complement strand
TTGTCATAGAACTGCATGCTCAAAGTGGTTGTGGAGTGCTGTGGTTGGCTTGCTTGCTACCGTTGAAAGATATCTATACATACCTTCATGAGCATACATATATAAAATAATAGAAAACAAGAACAAAAAGTGCTCCTTCGTCGCATGTAAAATACATATGAGTCTTCGTAGGCAGGTTGTACATAAGCAAAAACTAGCCTGTAAAATACATATGAGTTCCGTAGGGAGGTTGTAAATTAAGGAAAACAAGTTGCAACCGCTTAACATATGAGCCTGTCCTACAACGAGGCTCATATTGGCGTCACAGTGCATTCCACATTAAATCCTCATTAAAGAACCTCAGCTTCATCCACATTACGGAAAAGAGAATAGACGTCATGGCCCAGGACTGAAGTGAACTACGACTGCTCAAGCTGAACTGTACATGCAACCTGTTTCCTGAAACACTATGGCACACCTCTAATGCATTCTCGAAACACTTTCACATTATATATACACACACGCAGAATGCGTTCCCATTAGGCTGTGAGTCAGATCGCCTGATGGCTTACCTTATTGAGCATTTGCACACTATTTATACTGACTGATCAAAATTATATATATGAAGGATAATTTGTAATGAAAAGCTTTATGCAGTATGTATTTATATAAAAGTAAATCTGCAAATTATTCGTATTATGACATACGCCAATATGAGCCTCGTTGTAGGACAGGCTCATATGTTAAGCGGTTGCAACTTGTTTTCCTTAATTTACAACCTCCCTACGGAACTCATGTATTTTACAGGCTAGTTTTTGCTTATGTACAACCTGCCTACGAAGACTCATATGTATTTTACATGCGACGAAGGAGCACTTTTTGTTCTTGTATATATATATATATCAGGGGCGCACCCAAGGGGGGGGCGGGGGGGGCGGCCGCCCCCCCGGTCAGGTTTCGAAGGTCAGAAAAATTAAGAAGCAGAAAGGAGAAAAAGCAGAAAAACAAAAATTTTCGCGCCTTCGGCGCGAATAACTATTCTTTGGTTGTTTTGAGGATAGCATATGGGGTGGGTGGGGTGACTGGTCTTCAATTATTATTCGGTATACGTATATAGCAAGCAGCGGTTGCTATGCTTTCTGTGCGTACTATGCATAGCAGAGATGGAACCGGGTCACCGGGTCACCGGGTCAGTTCGGGTCACTTTTTGGACCGGGTCACCGGGTCACCGGGTCAAGAGCTTGGACCCGGTCTTGACCCGGTTTTCTGAATTTACCTCAAATTTTTGAAATTTTTAACTTACCAAGCTAAAATTTTAGCTTAAATTTTTGTTCAATGTCCAAAATTAATTGGCTTTTTTCTATATTTTAATCTTGAGCATTTTCGCAGCTTGATGTTATTTGAATCTGTTTGTCTCTGTCAAATTATTGTCCAGCTTTTATAGGTTTTTTGATTATTGCAGAACTGTATTCAGTAGAATATGTTTTTCAGATTATTTTCAAAACCAAGGTAAACGTTGAAGTAAGTGAACAATTTAATTTAACGCAATACGTAATGAAAAACCAAATTTTTAAAGTATATGCTCCGTGTTAATGGACAAATGTTAGACATGTTAGATATTAGACATATTAGTGGCATATTAGAACTACAAAATTATCGGATAAATTGGTGTAGCAATTAAAATCGCATTAATTTAGAAAACACTATAGCTACCATCAAATGCATTTTAGAAAACTTACAGCAAATATATGTATGTCATAGTTATTCTTTTCGGGGTGGTGATGGAACACGGAAGCCAAAAATTTAGCGTTCTTAGGCAAAATCAAAAATTTTTTGCAAATTTTGGAATTTTCTGGAAAACCGGGTCACCGGGTCATCGGGTCACCGGGTCAGGGCTCTACCGGTTCACCGGGTCACCGGGTCAAGCCTAAGTGACCCGGTTCCATCACTGATGCATAGTATGCGTTGCTGTTTGTTTCTATTTTGATTTACATATATATAGTAAGTAAACTAAAATAGTATCCGGTCAAGGCAACATTATAGCAAGCTTAACAAAAAAAATCACCCGAAATTTTAACAAAAAAATCACCCCACCCTGACTCATAGGAAAGTCGCAGAGACCCAAATTTTTGCATGGTGATAGCCACACATCTCGACATTACAGCCTGTGAGTTTGAGCCCCTAGGCCCTCTCCATGCGTTCAGGGCAGACCTTTAAGTGAGGGTACCCAAAAGTGCCCTCAAAAACGTTCATGACCGAAGTTCGAATTTCGGCTGCTATTTACTAAGGGAAAACCCTAGGCAACCCATATTGTGCATGTGACATGTCCTGACTGTGGGCTATCGATGCATATATAGAAGTTCCCAGTTGGACCTCTGTGTCGTCCTGGGGTGGGTGATTTTTTTTGTTAAAATTTTAACAAATAAAAAATCATTTTTATGTTTTGTTACTGATGTCAGAGCAGCAGCTAGAGCAAAACTAACGTCAAATTCGAGCTCAGCGACCTCGAAAACCCTTATATACGATGTTTTGGGGTTGCCTGGCACTTCTGGTAGTCCAACCTGGTAACCAGCCGGGCCTGAACCGTCCGACGGTAAACGTGATCCCAGAAGTCAGTATTAGGCCATAGTTACCAAAAAAACTAATGCCAGATTTGAATTCAGCGCCCTGGAAAACCACCTAGGACATGTTTATAGCCACTTCGGACTGTCCAGTTGGTACCTGGAGGGTCCGGACGGGTCCGGCAGGGGTCACGTGACAGTGGGTCATACCCCACCAAAATATGAAGTTCTGAGTTTCTTTGCCAAAATGCCTGGAAATAGGTTATAATCACTCACGAACACGAAAAAACAACGTTTTTAGCCTTTAAAACGGCACTTTAGAGCCACCAGACTTCATACTGGACGCTGTCGGGGGCCATCAGTGACCACTAAGACTTCGGCGGGGTCAGTTGCCCTAGTTGGAGCACTAGGTTAATGGTTTTGGGTTCTAAATACGTTATTTAGTGTGCTCTATCCAAAACTGATGAGAAAAAGTTGCTAGCTGCTCTCTGGGAACCGATCCGCCACTGATTTTTTTTTGTTAACGGGTGATTTTTTTGTTAAACCTTTAACAAAAAAAATCACACATTTTCGTCTACTGCAACTTACTGGTAGGTGGTAGAGCAATGAAACTGGGGTGGTTTTAAAGCTTAGCCCAAGACCTATCCATGGGTCCTCAAAGTAATCGATTTGGTTTAGTTTTGCGAAAGTTCCTGCCAAAAAACCGAATTTTGATTTTTTTTGTTAAGCTTGCTATATGTCTAACCAACTATTCACTTACCTATATATACCTATTAAACTGCTCAAGGCAAAGAATTCAAAGTTTTGGAAACAATTTTACTCCGAAATTTAAAATTTTCTTCTACTTATAGGGGGCAGCGCCCGCAGACACCTTGCGTATCTATTTTTCGCCAGCTATTCATACTCTGACACCGCAGCTCGACGAGCACGCAACGTAAAATGAAGCTAAGGTCCGTAACGTTGTTTAAAAACGCAGTAAATATGTAAAAACGCAGTAAAAATACGCATTCTAAAATAAAAACATATATACGCAAAATTTACGCAGGTGCGTTTTTCAAAAAATCCATTAAAAACCCCTGATATGCACGCTTTTTTACAAAATACAATTTAAAATGCACACACAAAAACTTAGTCAAATTTTGCTACTGCTAACCACAACAGCTCAAAAAATTTTCAAATAGGTGAAGCTTTTTAAAAAGAGCTCTAGCTTTTAGCTGGGGGCTGCCGCCCCCAGACCCCCGCTTCTTCCCAATTTTTCTTATCATAGCTACGTTGCTTTGCTTTGTTTAGAGTTTTATTAGTTTGAGTTATATAGTACGTATATATACCTTATGTGTCCGGTGAAACCAGGGCGCTAGCCAGAAGACAATTTTATTTTAATCCTTTGAAACAACAAAAAGTGGTCAGAAAAAATTGTTTTCAGGACTAAAATGCAAAAAATTCTCAACTTCTGGGGGGCTGCGCCCCCAGACCCCCTGCCTTCGCATTTCTGAGAATGATTAATTCTATTTAACTTCCTCAACCAATGTAACCAATTACTACATGTTTGTTCTCAAAGCACAAAAACATGTGTAGAAATAACTATAAAAAATTTCAACATTGTTGCCGCCCCCCCTGTCAGAAAACGCTGGGTGCGCCACTGATATGTATATATATATATATATATATATATATATATATATAATGTAGTTATATATATTTTTTCTGACCACTTTTTGTTGTTTCAAAGGATCAAAATTGTCTTCTGGCTGGCGCCCTGGTTTCTCCGGATAATATAAGGTATATATGTATATATAACTCAAACTGATAAAACTCTAAACTAAGCTACGCAACGCTAGACTCTTTTTAAAAAGCTTCACCTGTTTGAAAAATTTTTCGAGCCATTCTGTGGTTCGCTGAAGCAAAATTTGACCGAGCTTTTGCGTGTGCATTTTAAATTGCATTTTGCAAAAAAAGCATCTCAAAGCTTTGCCTATAGGGATTTTCTGGTGCGCCCAGCTCATTCCCGGTATCTGTTTTGCCGTCCGACGTACCTATTTTGGGGCTGGTTCCAGTTTGCCGTTTGAAGGGTCAGTCGGGTGGGGGGTCAAGTGGTCGAAAATAAAGTTTTTCAAAAGTGGTCAAATTTGGTATCAAATGAAAGCCCTAAGTGAGCTGAGCTACTTTTGTCATAGAACTGCGTACCCAAAGTGGCTGTAGTGTGGTGGGGTGGGGTGAGGACTTAGGCAATTTTGGGTCAAAAATAAAATTTTTCGAAAGTGGTCAAATTTGGTATCAATGAAACCCCTAAGTGAGCTGAGAAACTTTTGTCATAGAACTGCGTTCCCAAAGTGGCTGTAGAGTGCTGCTTACCGTTAAAAAGTTGCGCCCCGGACCGGTTATGGCGGCGATGTTTTTTTCCGGTTTCTCCTATTTGATGGTTGTATTGTATAGCCATGGGGGGAAAAAAAACCCACTTTTTCGGATTTTGGCTGGAACTTTTTTGTTATAAGGGCTAGCTGAGAACTCTATATACCATCGTACTTGGCGTACTTAGAACTTTCTTTTAAGCCCATTTGCACTTCTCTAGGTTGTACGGTTAGGCCGGTATAATGCAAAAAGTAGCGGGGAAAAAACCCAATGGGGGAAAAAAACCCAAATGGGGGGAAAATAAACCCACCCCTCACAGGTCCTAAAAATTGTCGTAGCGCGATTCTGACACTTCCTGTGTAAAATTCAACTCTTTTTTAGTTAGTATGAGTCAAAAAACCCGACCTAGGTAGCTTTTTTTGAGATCTCATGTGCCATTGAAAATGCAGCATCAAATGGACAGGTTTCATAAAGTTTAACACATAAACATAGGGCAATTTTTGAAAAATGCTAAAAACGATGTAATTTGATAAAACTTACTATTCTAACGTGTAGAGAATGGTTTTTTACGTACAATTGGCTATTAAAAGTCACAATTAGACCTCTGCTGGGTCATCCAGCAGCGAAATTGCACTTTTAGGGTTTTATGCCTCTAGCTACCCAAGTATTCAAAATTGTCCAAATCTGACAGCATAGGGTGACGCAGCGTCCTCGATAATATCGTACTACAGTCCCGAATTGTTTCCCAGTTGAGCTGGTAAAAAATTTTCAAAAAAATTTGGGTGGGTTTTTTTCCCCCCAAAGTGGGTTTTTTTCCCGCCACGTTTGGCAATGTGCCAGTCTAACGGTGCATCGGATCGGTCTAATTTTTGCTGTGTGCAAAGAGGAAGACTTGCCATCATTGCAGATATTTGCAAAACTTTTCTATCCCAACCCAGTCAAAAGTTACATCGGTCCAAACTTTTGCCAAATTTTTGGAAGGTTGGACCAAAAAGTAGGTATCATTTTCAAAATGTCATAAAATGAGCAAGAGTGAACCAAATGACCTGATCTTTGCACACATAGGTTAGAAAGAGTCGCGCTTTCTGCTGGTATGTTTTGGAGCTCCTAGCTCCAACCCGTGACCCAGGAGGCGGGTGGGTTTTTTTCCCCCCAAAAAGGGGGTGGGTTTTTTTTCACCCCATGGCTATACATAATGTTCGCCGCTTTCACGTGATCTGCAGCGGTGGGCCAACCTAAAGGGCTATGGGGTCTAGTAGTACCCTCTAAAGAATTTAAGAATCGCTACTTTTTTGCGCCGCAGCTGCGCCACAGCGCCGCAGCGGCGCCGCAAATTCGGCTCATAGCGAAAAGTGACCATTTTTGTGGTCGTCGCTCAGGTCGAACGTTACGAGCTGGAGCTGATTTCTTTCTATATTCAGAAATTACATATATTGAACTAACTAACGTTCCAGGTTGCGTTTCTCTATCACTTCCCTAGCGGCCACGGTGGCCCGTCAAAGATGGCGAAAACTCGAAAAATGAAACATCGAAATTTCTCGCTATCTATTTAACTTTGAAAGCTCAATTCTTTCATACAAAGGTTTTCTGGCACGGCGAATTGATTCCCATAAGCAGTTTTGCCGTCGGACCCACCCATATTGCTGGGCTGGTTCTACTTTGCTGCCGGGAGGGTCAAGTCGGAAACCGCTTCCTGGAGGTCCATAGTAGGCTCTACCTGGCCTCTCAAAACTTTGTCTATAGGGTTTGACGAAAAGTGACCATTTTTGTGGTCGCTGCGCAGCTCGAACGTTAAGAGCTGGAGCCGATTTCTTTTTATATCCAGAAACTACATAAATTGAACTAACTAAATAGCTAAGTCTCGTTTCTCTATCACTTCCCATGCGACCACAGTGGCCGGTCAAAAATGGTGAAAATTCGAAAAATGAAAAATCGAAATTTCTCGCTGTGTATTCAACTTAGAAAGCTCAAATCTTCCATACAATGGTTTTCTGGCACGGAGAATCGATTCCCTTAGTCAGTTTTACCGTCAGACCCACCCATCTTGCTGGGCTGGTTCCACTTTGCCGTCGGGAGGGTCAAGTCGGAAACCGCTTCCTGGAGGTCCATAGTAGGCTCTACCTGGCCTCTCAAAACTTTGTCTATAGGGTTTTCTGGTGTGCCCAGCTCATTCCAGGTATTCGTTTTGCCGTCCGACGTACCTATTTTGCTGGGCTGGTTCTACTTTGCCGTTTGAAGGGTCAGTCGGGTCAAATGGTCGAAAATAAAGTTTCTCAAAAGTAGTCAAATTTGGTATCAAATGAAAGCCCTAAGTGAGCTGAGCAACTTTTGTCATAGAACTGCGTACCCAAAGTGGCTGTAGAGTCCTGTGGTGGGGTGGGGACTTAGCGACTTTATGTCAAAAATAAAAGTTTTCAAAAGCGGTTAAATTTGTGTCGAATTAAAGTTCTAAGCGAACGGAAGAACTATCGCCATGGAACCATCCATCAAAAGTTGCTGTGTCGGATTTGTCTTTACTTTCACAACCGGAATTTAAATTATAGACATAGGCCCGACACACATATTATATATCCTCTTTTGTGCGGAGCATTTTTGTTACTTGTACATAATATGGGTGTAAAAGGCGCTGCGCGGCCCTTAGAGACCCGTTCGATCGAGCACCGTGCCAGCTAAATACTCAATTTTGCTAAATGCTAAATAAAATTTTTCGAAAGTTGTCAAATTTGGTATCAAATGAAAGCCCTAAGTGAGCTGAGCAACTTTTGCGGTGTCGGATTTATGCCTTTCTCAACCGGAATTTAAAGGATAGACATAGGCCCAACACACATATTATCCCCTTTTGTGCGGAGCATTTTTGTTACTTGTATATACCATTATAATATATATATAGCGCGGCGGGAAATAAAAACCCAAATTTTCGAATTTTCGCTGTAACTTTTTTATTAAGCTACAAATCGAAAATCTAACGATAACTACCATGAGGCCTTGCGAAGAGCTTCAAAATGAGCCATAAAACATCTCTCTAGCACTTACCGTTCGTGGGAAATTTTCGACGAAACAGATGGGAAAAGAAAACCCAATGCGGGAAAAGAAAAGCCATATGCGGGAAAAGAAAACCCATTCTGAATTTTTTGCTTGAAGGGTGCCAGAACTATTTTGACTGCACCATTCGAAAGAGCGGTTTGTTTTTAGTACGTCTGCATTGAAAAATATCAAAATTTGTGCGAAAATCTAAGCCATATTAACTGGCTTATCCCTTGGCAATTTTTTATGGGGAGGGGGCTTCATAGCGGGGCCCCCAATCGATGGGGAGGCTCACCCAAAATGGGGGGGCATATTTTTTGTGTGGGTTTTTTGCGTATATACTAACTGCTAAAAATTGCTAAAAAATGACTAATTTTAGGTGTTTTTTAAGCTAAAATAGCGAAAATTTAGTCAAAAATCCGGCGAAGCCGGAAAAATTTTCGAAAATTTAGGGTAAAAATGGTAAAATTTGGCAATTTTTGGGGTTATGGGGGGGAGGTCTGGATTTATGGGGTGCTTTTCATGGGGGGGCTCCTCGAATGGGGGGAGGTCGCCGAATGGGAGGGGGCGGCCCCCCCCACCCCCGCCCCACTAGGGATAAGCCAGATTAATATTTAAAAATTTTGTATGTTTAACACGTAAAGATAGGCAAATTTTGGAAATTTTTTAGATTTGCTTATTTTCTGCAGCTTGAACATTCTGTAATATAGAAAACAAGTTTTTATTGTATTTTGATCCAAACTAGGCCATTTTAACGTAAAAAATAATCAAAATTTGGTCAATATTGCAAATTTGGCTTGAAATGGCACCATGCCACAATTTGATCATCTGGGCTACACAAAACGGATCGATGCCAGATAAAGCCTCCACCAATTAAATCCAGAGGCTCTATTAAACAAATTTAAGTGTTAATATGACATTTGTTTGTAACGGTTTGAAAAATATTCCATTTTGAAAATTGAGTTTTCTTTTCCCGCATGTGGGTTTTCTTTTCCCGCCGAATGAAGGTAACCCCCAGGTCGCACTACAGGCACTGGAACCAAACAGCATATGCCGACGTAAAGTTTAAAACATATCCTCTGTAAAACCATAATCCGTTTTGCCCTAGGTCTTTCCAGTAGTCCAGGGTGGCACACCAAAGTTGACCATGTCTAACCCCCATGTTGGGACCAAAGATTTCAAAATTTTAAAACTCCCACAAAATTTGCTGGGAAGTACCGGAGACTACAATAATACGCCCCCTAGGGTAGTTTTGGACGCTCTTTAAGATAGACTATCAAAATCTGATCTAGCTCATATGGCTGTCTCACACTGCCGATGGGTTTTCTTTTCCCGCATTTCAGAGTGGGTTTTCTTTTCCCGCCGCGCCCCGTCAGGGGGGGGGGAGAAAAACATGAATAGGGAAGCAAGCCTCCAACTTTTTCTTCGCTTGGATTTGGATCGGTTTGAGTATACCGTTATGTACCGTGGGCAAATACCTATCCAATCGTATAGTCAAACTTCTCTTATATCTCACATTCTCACTCAGCTTTTCGCTTCCGGACAAGTTAGGTCCGTTTGTTTTTTCCCGTGTAAGTCACGCTCGGAAAAGGGGCTTTCTTCTGACTTAATGATAGAACGATCTTGACATTTTCAGCCGGTGAAGTTTGGTTTTTTTTCTGAGAGGCAGGGACGTGTTAATGACCTTTTTGATAGTTTTTCGCCGTCCGGCCCGGCATGCCACCTGGCCGGCCGGCCAAAAGTGGCCTCACGGCTATTTTGGCCAAAAAGGCCAATTTTGTGTCAGAGTTGCAGAGCACAGGGAACAAGATAGAGAGACGCGGCTTGTTGCATAAGAAGCTTTGGGTTGGGTACCATGGAATAGCGAGGGGGACTTGCGATATCTGGCCGGGACCGTTCTGGCGGCCGGCCCAAAGGAAGTCGGTCCAAATGGCCATTTTCGGAAAAATTTCTAAGTCCCAACTCCATTGAAAATATTCAAAATAGGCCTAAATATGCTGTTTTGGGCGATATATTGGGACGCATATAAGGGTTATCGGGGTCGCTGAACACGATGAGCGTAGTCGCAACGCGGTGCGGTGCTGCTATCGTGCTGCACTGTCAAGCAGCAACCATATAGAACTCTGGTTGTAGACTTACTTGAAACTAGGGATGCACCGGGGCCTGGCCCCGGCCCCGGTGGTCAGGCCCCGGTACCGGCCGGGGCCAAAAATTAGCAAAATTTTATATCTGGCCGGGACTGTTCAGGCGGCCGGCCCAAAGGAAGTCGGTCCAAATGGCCATTTTCGGAAAAATTTCTAAGTCCCAACTCCATTGAAAATATTCAAATATATTTTCTCACTCCACTCCACATCTTCAGCTGTAGTATCTTTCCCAGCTCTTGTATCTTTCCCAGCTCTAGTGGACCCAATGTGGGGGGAAACATGGTCAAATTTTTTACTGGGTGTACGCAGGGGAAAACCACTATCGCCATGTGATAGAGCAAATCAAATTATGCCCGCATGCCAATTTATAGTAGCCAAAGTTTGATAGTTGGTTAGATATAGACTTGCAAACTTTCGAAAATCCTTAGCATTTTGGCCAATTTTGGGAGGTCAACTTTGGTCAAGTACTGTACTTACAGAATCAAACTTAGAAACCAATATGGTACTGTAGGGTATACTTTTAGACTTGCTCTTTCTAATGGGCTATATTAAGCAGCTGCAGCTGCTATGGTTGGGGAGTAGGCGACCATGTTTTTCCCCTTCTTTTCCGCCATGTTTTTCACCCTTCTGACTATATTAGGGATTGACCGAAATTCCGGTTCCGGTACTTTTTGGTTCCGGTTTTTGAAAACGTACCCGAACCGGAACAAATTTTAGCCTATTGTCAAAAGTTAAATTTATTAAAATTTTCATAAATTTTGTCAAATTTCTTCAAAACTTTTTCGAAAAATTGTGATTCTCTTCTAACCAGAATGTTATTTTCTGAAAAATTTTCGCCTGCGGCGCTATTGCATTTACGTACTTTGGAATTGGTAATAATAATGTCTATTGTTATAGCGCGGCGGGAAAAAAACCCAAATTTTCGAATTTTGGCTGTAACTTTTTTATTAAGCGACAAATCGAAAATCTAACGATAACTACCATGAGGCCTTGCGAAGAGCTTCAAGATGAGCCATAAAACGTCTCTCTATCACTTACGGTTGGTGAGAAATTTTCGACCAAACCGATGGGAAAAAAACCCAATGCGGGAAAAAACCCATGGGCGGGAAAAAAACCCAGCCGAATTTTTTGCTGCAAGCATGCCAGAACGGTTTTGACTATACCATTCGAAAGAGCGGGTCATTTTTAGTATATGCATCTGAATCATAAAATATCAATATTTTTGCAAAAAATCATGTAAAATTGACTTTTCAAAATTTCGTATGTTTAACACGTAAACAGGCAAATTTTGGAAATTTTTGAAATTTGCTTAATTTCCGCAGTTTAAGCATCCTATCACATAGAAAACGTGTTTTTATTGCATTTAAAGTCAAACCCGACCTATTTTAGTGAAAAATTAGCGGTTTTTGGCGAAATTTGAAAATTTGGCTTGAAATGGCACCATCTCAGATTTTGGCCACCTGGACCTCACATAGAAGGTCGAACCTAGATAAAATCTATACCAAATTAATCAGGAGGCTCTACTGAGCTAAGAAATGCATGAATTTTTCCTTTGCTGCTAATGGTTAGTAAAAATTTTCATTTTGAAATTTGGGTTTTTTTTCCCGCACATGGGTTTTTTTTCCCGCCGAGTCTAGGTCACCCCCAGGTCGCACCACAGGTATTAGAGCCAAATGGCATACACCATCGTGAAGTTCGAGACATGTCCTCTGTGAAACTATAATCCGTTTTGGGCTAAGTCTTTCCAGTAGTTCAGGGTGACCCCCCAAAGTTGATCCTGCCTGACCCCCATGTTGGGACCAAAAATTCCAAAATTTTCAAAGTCCCAAAAAATTTGCTGAGAGGCAGGGGGAACTACAATAATACACCCTCTAGGGTAGTTTTGGACGCTCTTTAAGATAGGCTATTAAAATCCGATCTAGCTCATATGGGTGACTCACACTGGCGATGGGTTTTTTTTCCCGCATATCGGATTGGGTTTTTTTCCCGCCGCGCTATATATAGTAATCTTAATCATTGTAGCATACTTTTTTCCCTTCCCCGACCTTCCCTTAGGCACCCCAAGAGTTTCCACCAAAGAACAATTTAAAATTATCCAACGAATATTTTCAGTGTCATAGGGGTCGCGGCAGCGACCCCTATAATATGTGTCAAAAGTCCCTGGAGACACCGTAAAATAAGCTGCGCAGAGGCTGCGCAAAATCCTGCACAGATTTCATGCGCAAATTGTAGAGCACATCGAGTTTAGTATGTGTGCGAAGTTTCAGCCCCGTATCACTTTCCGTTAAAAAGTTGCGCCCCGGACCGGTTATGGCGGCGATGTTTTTTTCCGGTTTCTCCTATTTAATGGTCGTATTGTCCTGACTTTCCGCCTCTTTCACGTAATCTGCAGCGGAGGCCGGACCTAAAGGGGTATAGGGTCTGGTAGTACCCCATGCGCCATTTAAGAATCGCTACTTTTTTGCGCCGCAGGTGCGCCACAGCGCCGCAGCGGCGCCGCAAAGTCGGCTCAGAGCGAAAAGTGACCATTTTTGTGGTCGCTGCGCAGCTCGAACGTTAAGAGCTGGAGCCGATTTCTTTTTATATTCAGAAACTACATATATTGAACTAACTAAATAGCTAAGTCTCGTTTCTCTATCACTTCCCATGCGACCACAGTGGCCGGTCAAAAATGGTGAAAATTCGAAAAATGAAAAATCGAAATTTCTCGCTGTGTATTCAACTTAGAAAGCTCAATTCTTTCATACAAAGGTTTTCTGGCACGGCGAATTGATTCCCGTAAGCAGTTTTGCCGTCGGACCCACCCATATTGCTGGGCTGGTTCTACTTTGCTGTCGGGAGGGTCAAGTCGGTACCGACTTCCAAGAACACCATATAGGACTGTGCATAGCCTCCTAAAACTTTGTCCATAGGGGTTTCCTGGTGTGCCCAGCTCATTTCCGGTGTCCGTTTTGCCGTCCGACCCACCCATTTTGCTGGGCTGGTTCCACTTTGCTGTCGGGAGGGTCAAGTCGGTACCGACTTACAAGAATACCATATAGGACTGTGCATGACCTCTCAAAACTTTGTCCATAGAGGTTTTCTGGTGCGCCCAGCTCATTTCCGGAGTCCGTTTTGCCGTCCGACCCACCCATTTTGCTAGACTGGCTCCACTTTGCCGTTTGAAGGGTAAATCGGGTAGGGGGTCAAGTGGTCAAAAATAAAACTTTTCAAAAGTGGTCAAATTTGGTACCAAATGAAAGCCCGCATCGAACTGAGCAACTTTTGTCATAGAAGTGCGTACCTAAAGTGGCTGTAGAGAGCTGTGGTGGGGTGGGGTGGGGACTTAGGCGATTTTAGGTCAAAAATTAAAATTTTCAAAAGTGGTCAAATTTCGAGTCAAATGAAGGCCCGCATCGAACTGAACAACTTTCGCAATAGAACCACCCACCC
>JASAND010000237.1:0-16487 GCA_030248195.1 Trissonchulus latispiculum | reverse complement strand
AATGAAAAAGGGTTTTAAAATTAATTTGCGTGCAACTAAAACGATTTAAATTGCTTTCTTTCGCTCATAAATGGTTTTAAGTCATTGCCACAAGTGTCAGAATTTAGACCCTCCACCCGCACATATTTGATTCATATTAAGTAACAATTAAAGACCCTGCCTTTTCCTGCTTTGACCTATCTAAAACAATGAAAAAAAGGGCAGCCATTTTAATTATAACAATTATGCAGCTATAAAACAACAAATGAAATTCAAAATTCTTTTCCGTAGAATCTGAAATAACAAAAAACACAAATTAGTTATAAAGTTTGAGTTTATACCTACGTATTGATTTTGTTATTCTTTCTCTTTCAAAAGGAGTTTTAACTCCCGCGCTTGTTGCTCCTTTCAGTGTCAGTCTTCCGTTGGACTAAGAAAAGACCCTGCACTACTTAACACATAAGTATGCTATTAGTATAAAGGGGATTAGCCCCTAAAAGCAGGAAAATAAAAGAAACTTAAAATTTAGGTACTTAGGTAGTTTTTAATCTTAGGTAAGACAAAATTATTAGTTTTAACTTAGATATAGATTAATATTACGTATGTAGTTAAGTTTCAGTGGAGGTCCCCCCTGGACCTCCAAACGGGGTCTTTCTTGTTTGTTTTCCTACGCAATAAAGACCCCTTGAAGTGGCCGCCAAGAGGCCCAATCTGTGAAATGGAGGAACTTTTGTTCCTTCAGGGATTTATGGGTTCATACCACGTCTTTGCAAATACAGAAGCAAAGACGGAGGCAAAAAGGGGGAACCCCAAATAAAAGTGAATTAATAGTTTCCCCTCTCAAAATTAAGGCTCAAGAATGGCATTCTAAATTAACTTTACCAATTAACTAACTTTTGCTAATTGTTCCAAAACAAGCCAACTTTCGGCATCTTCTTAATTTTCTTTAATTTTTGCTTCCATATTTCCCTTTGGCCTTTCTGCATTGACGTAATCCTCGTCTCGAAAAGCGAGACTGAAAAACATTTGCTTTTCGCATTTGGGGCTCATTAGTCTTAAGAGCCATAAAATCCCCAAAATTTCGCCACTTGAAGTGTGGCCCAAATTATTTGCTTTCCAGATTTATGGCTCAGAAGCCATAAATCTGGATCCCTTTGGCGGCCCGCACACTTGGGCTACCGTAGGCCACGACTCGGTAGCCCAATCAAAAAAGGTGATTGTAATGATCGCAAGAAAACAGCCAATCGGCTGCAGGGGGCCGGAAGACCGCCCCCTGATGGGGTCTCGACTGGAAATTCGAATTTCCAGTCAGTGTCGGTTGAGACTTTAGACAGAGCGGTTGCTCTTCCCCTTTCGTCCGGTTGTTTGAAGGGGGAAATGCTGTCTTGAAGCCGTTATATGGAGGCCTAGACATTAGCATTTCCCCCCTTCCCCCCTTTCCCCTCTTAGGACTCACTTCTCTTTTTCAGGTTGAGCTAGCATCGACACTCTAGGCCTGGTACAAACACCCCTGTGGACCCTTATGCCCTCGAGGCGGTCCACAGGGGCAATTCTGCTGCAAATCCTGGGGACCCTTATGCCCTCGTGGCGGTCCCCAGGACCCGAATTCTGAACCTACCGGGGCCTTAGGGCCCCGATGACAACTGCGCACACTTCTGATAGCTGGGCCTAATCACCCCAGTTTTAGCATTATTTGTATTTTTGCACATGTGGAGGGTGTGGGCCTTTCGCCCCACCCTCTGGGGTTATGTTTGGTGTGGGTTCACTAGTTGGCTTGCGAGTTCCAAGCCCTCGCAAGCCAACCCCGATTATTTCTCGTTCTTTAATCCGAAAACGCGCAATTCTGTTCTCAATTTTAAAATCACTTTTTCTCCAAATCACCACTTTTTGGTGACCTAAAAACTTCAAATTTCGGTCCCCTGTTCAGGTCTTCAAAAGCCCATTTTTCGCCGTTTTACTCATCTATCACCCAACTGCGAAAATAACCCAAAACTCCCGAAATTCGTCAAATATTTGGGGCAAACTAGGTATTGAGGGGAGGACCCTTCCTGTTCCCCCCAAGCCCGGGAAGTTGAATAACTTCCCGGAATTGCCACGCAAAAGAACGCCCCATTTTCCCCACAGCCGGCGGCCAGGTCCGCCGGCCATACTTCTTGCCGTGCCAACTAAAACTGTTCACTGTTCATCATGTGATTGGGTTTCTGTAATCTCGCCGGCTAAAACAATAGGATGATTCCTAAAATCAGTCGTAAAAAACAAAGTCTTCTTTTAATCTAATATTATCTAATTATCAAGGTTTTAAGTGGGGAAAACCGGCTTCCCTCTAAATTAAACAGTGTTAATAGTTTTGTTGTTTTTGATAATAATTGCGACAGCAATTATTATCCGACTTTTGGCTTCCAGAACTCCCCCCAAATTCGCACACGCAGAATTCACGCAACGCAGGAGCAATCACCTGGAAGTGGCCACAACGCGAGCCATTTCCGAATCAGAACGCATGTAGTTAGGTCTTAATTAGATTAATTAGTTTAGGTAGTAATCAGTATGGGAATTAGCCCCATTTAGGTTTTAAGTTATTTTAATTATCAATTTCCGGGTTCCTCATGTAAATACCTTCGCAGAGAAGGTCTTGAGGCCCCGTGATTAACTTTAATTAATACCCTGTGATTTGCATGCATGATGGGCACTTCATGTAAACTCCTCCCAGTTGGAGGTCTTGTCGCATGTCCGGAATAACTGAAAGAATGATAATAACTGTATGTGTGGGGCTACTCATGTAAATACCTCCAGTCGAGATCTTGAGACCAGTCCAGTAAAATAACAATTAAAATAACTTAATTAGCCGTTAGGTAGGTAGTTAATGATTAATAATAATTAGATTAGGTACGTATCCGAGCCGGGAAGAGAGCCCATGTTCGAATCTTGTATAGTTCATAGTTGTTAACTGTTTGTAGTCTAGTCTTGATAATTGTCTAGTAGTTCAGACATAGTAATTGTTTAGAATTGCTGTTAATCTGCAACTCTGCGACCCCAGAGGCCTGCGTAGGTTATCTTGCTCAAGATGTGGAGCCTCTGCAAGGAATGGGTCCAGTCCGTCATAATTAGGTAGGTTAGTCCGTTTAGGTTCAAATTTACGTAAGCTCATTTGCATATTCTGTCTTAGGGCTAGTATGAGGTTTAATATCATGTAGAGTGACCAGATTTGTAGTGTTTAGTGCGCAACCAGTAGTAGACAGTTACCAGGTGTAGTCTAGTGCTGTGTACCCGTAGATTAGAGGGTAACAGTCCATAATTCAGCATCCAGCTTTGGTCATAGCCAGTATTGAGCCCTAGGTGTTAGAATTGTCAGTACATGAGTATTCTAGATAAACGTAGCTAGTTCTAAGTTAGTTTAGTTTTATAATAATTGATTCTAGTCAGTTATGCAGTGTTCAGTAGTGCAGTCCACGTTCTATGTCCAGTCCTTTAGCCCAGTCCAGCCTCATTTGCATATTTGGCCGGAAACACCAGAACGGCCAGGAAATTGTCCTATCTTGTTCAAATGCACACCAAAATCACCAAATTGCCTGAATTCTGTCCGAAAGCAAAGAACAGTTAACAAAACACACACAAAGCACGTTTAGGGTGTCAAAACCCACACGTGGAAGCCAAGCAGTCCGGATAATAGTTGCTGGGGTTCTAATCCCCACCACCGCTGTTTCTAATGGGTTTTAACCCATTTGATTCAGGTTGCCGTCCTGCTGCTGAATCCTGCTCGCCTGTTGTGGGAAGGAGCCACTCAGTGTCGCAGGATCCCTCCTTTCGTTGTCTCCAGTCAGTATTCGTCAGTTGCCGGATCCAGTCGATCCTAGTGTTCAGTCTATATCTGTAGCTGGATGATCCTTGCAGGCTCAGTCAATTCAGTTCAGGAACCTGAAGAGGTAGCTACGTTTGGTCCACTTTTACAAGGTTAGAGTGGCAAACAGCAGAGACATTTGGCATTCTGTGAATCAGTCTTGGGAACCTACCCGAATCAGTCCGTAATCATTCTAAAACTGCAGAAAACGACAGAACTGTTCACTGGAGTTCCGTCTGTTATTGTGATCACCTTTCCCACCGAAGTCTGTGTTCAGAACTAAATTGACTATTGTTCTCTGCTTTAACTTTCATTATTATATTAGTGTTCAGCCGTTCGCCCGTTTTGTATCTTGCCCGACACTCTCTAGCCCGTAACTGTAATTATCCATTTCAGGAACGGACCTCTCGCCTCTCTAAATTCAGTTGCCTGGTGAGCCGTTATACGGAGGCCCCAGAACGAATCCAAACTCGCCCCTAGTATAGTCTACTATAACTTCTTTTACTATACAGAATTTGTGTGTGTAATACCAATCTATATAGGTTGAGCCAGTAAGCTCGGCGAGTTGGAAAAGGTCAGAGTCTGAAATCGAATAAGATACGACATGTAACTGTGAAGTAGAAGGGTAAGATTAGCCTACCCAATATAGAAAAGTAAAGGAAATAAGGAGACTAATTCTGACACTGAGTAATGACTAAGTAGTACAGACGTCCTTCTGTCTTAAGCACTGCCACGTAACATAACTGTATCTTTCTGTCTGTAAATATACCTTTTGTAGCTTCTGATTGCAACTGTATCGTTCCTTACTGCTACTTCCGCTTGTATAGTATCATTGCCTATCTGATCTGTAGCTGTAATCGTTGAAAATAAACATCATCTTTTTACAGGAAAGCTAATATCGCGGATTTGCCCGAGCAATCCCCAGACCTAACCGCGTGAGAGGTTAGAGCGCGCCAAGAGTCGTTATTGAGACTATAAATCCCCCTGGTTCCCCCTGACCCAAACGGACTCACGAAATCAACCCCTACCCGGTCAGCCATTAAGTACGGTCTGTTAGAACACCACTACAGACTGTACTTCAATCTAAGTGGAGATTCCCGAATCCCCACGCGCTGACCAGTGTTCTAGAGTGCTGATTAAATCAGCAGGCCTAGCGTAAGCCCCAACCAACTACAGCACAAATCTTGCGACCCAAATCAGTTTACTTTCAGAATCGGTCAAGAATCGTCCCAGATCTCAGCCACTCTATTACACGGCATAAACAAATTGGAGCCCCCAGTGAGGACCCCCTTTTTTCACCCTTACCCCGATAACCGACAACTGAAAATCCGCGCGATTAGCTTTCCTGTTCATCTTACTTTTACTTGAGATATTTTTACAGCTATGTTTTCTATCCTGATGCAAGTAGCTTCTTTAGCCCTTTCTATCATTGTCCCTCATTTTTATAGTTCCTTAGCCGACATTTTTCTGTCCCTTATTTTTCAAAGGCGTACCAGGAAGCACTGTTTCAATCATAGTTCTTATTCTGCGGTTCCTAATATAGGTAAGTATCAGTCGGTTGCTGTTCAGACGGACGAAGACGATGATAGCGGTATTGGTTCTGATTTCTCCGATGATGGTATATCCTCATGTGGTTCAGAAGTGTTCTACGACGCTGAACAACTCCCTTGCAGTTACCCCATAATCAAGGACCGTTACTTGTCGGACCGTTATCATCAGTTCGAGTTTGATTCAGATCTTCCCTCTTCTAGTCTTGCTCACGTTTCGGTAGTAGGTGAGTCCTCTAAAGCGTCTTCTTCATCGTCGAAAGCTTCCTGTCAGATTTTTCGGAAGTTTGGTTCCCCTGACCCTTTTGTTGACCTTTCCCAAAGTGACCCCAGAAACTACGAAGCTGAATCAGAGCTGCAACTGTCAGCATTAGATGTTGGCAGTCCTCAGGTAGAGTCATTAATCCTCCCTTCCCCACCATCATCCCCACTCCCTGGTCATGACTTTGTCAATCAGACTGATGCCGTAGGTAAGTCAGATCATCAGATCAGACGATCATCAGACAGAGCCAATCCAGAATCCGTGCCTGGCACGGGCGTTACTGCATTTGGAGAGTGCGCGGGGATTAGACAGGCTGATAAGAAACAGAAAGGAAGCCAGATTGGGGACAAGATTGGCTGTCTCCGCGCACAGCTGCAGTTATTGATGGAAGAGTCTTTTTCTCATGACAAGTCTCCCTGTCCGACCACAGTTGACAATTCCCTTTCGTTACCCCAGGTGCCGTCCGTGTCCGATCTCAACGATGTTTCCAGCGAGATTTCGCCTATTCCTTCGGTTCCTATTCTTGGTAGTGAAATGTTTCCGAAACAGGAAATAGGCATTATGGATGGAGTACGTTCTTCAGAAAGCGCCTCCAATTCGGAACATCGGTCTGCGGAGGCTAGAGATCTAGTTAGCAGCATATCCCAGACCATACAAACCCAAACTGTATCCGCCGCTTTGTCCCATCTGAATCAGTTCTCTGGGCTCGAGCATGAGAATATCCTTGATCATCTCTATCAGTTTGAAACAATATGCTCTTCACTTCAGTGCTCTGAAGCTATTAAGGTGAAGCTGCTGCCATCGACTTTCAGTGGGAAAGCCAAGGAGCTTTTCCGAGCATGCCGAGCAGTTCAGTGTGGCACTTGGTCGATGATGATGAAGAAGGTGAAGGAAATGTTCATTAGTCCTTCTGATGTCTTGGCCGCTACGAAATTGCTGAATACGATCCAGCAATCCTCATCTGAGACGGTAACCGAATACTTTTTGCGCCTGAATAGGTATGCTCAGGTAGCTCACGGAGATCAGGTGAGCTTTAGATTTTATCAGACGCATTTGAGTAGAGTCTTCGTTTTGGGTCTGAAGATAGATTTGCGATCAAAGATTCCTTCATCAGTGGAAAACCTGACTGAAATATTCAAGCTAGCCGTCGGAGCGGAAAGTAGTAGTAATCTCAGTTACGATCGCGTTCCAGAGTTTTTGAAGGATAGGAACTGTTCCCCTGCCGGACGGTCACAAGCATCCGTGGACCGTCGTTATGCGTATAGTCCACGATGCTACAACTGCCAAGGATTTGGGCATGTGAAGAGGAAATGTCGCAAGCCTGGGGGAGGTGCATACGTCGGAACGCACCGGAAATTGCCACGGTACGACCACAGTTCGCGGCGATCGCACAATTCCGGAGACTCGGAACAAGTCAGCATTCGGGCACCACCGCCAAAGACAATCTATGGCAACACCCCAGCCTCCCAGAAAACGGACAATACCTCATCGAATCGGCACTACTTAGGTCATGTTTACACTCCATTTAACGATATTGCTTGCAGTTCTCCCTAGTAGGTGGTTTCAGCTCGCACAGGTGTATAAATGCATGAATGAATGAATGAATGAATGAATGAATGAATGAATGAATGAATGAATGAATGAATGAATGAATGAATGATGAATAAATGACCAAACGAAAGAATGAGTGAATGTAAGTATGTTTGTATTCCTGTCTCATGCGTTAGAAGCTGTAGCTTGTGAAGGCTTAAGCCTTATTTAGCTATCTACGCTAGTTATTTTAGGATTATGATATGGAGAGCTTAAGCTCTGGAGGGCTTCAGCCCTAGTTAGCTATCTACGCTAGTTATTTTAGGATTATGATATGGAGAGCTTAAGCTCTGGAGGGCTTCAGCCCTAGTTTATACTAATATTCTGGTCCTAAGAATTCTACGTATAGGTTAAATAAATTAGTGTTTGAAAGCATGTGCGCGTTGCTATAGATTTTGAAGTGCGAGCTGAATCCAAAATATCCACTTAGTTTGTGTAACGGTGTATAAAAGTTCGAAGGATTAACGAAAGAAAAAATTTGTGAAGGAGCAAGCAAATATTTTCGAAAGAATGGGAAGCTGCGAACAAGCAATATTATATATAAGGTGGTGTAAATGTCTCCTGGATTGGTAAAATGTGTGACCTATATGTCCAGTTTTTGCTGATTTATAGTGATATGATTGTCTTGATGATTTAGCAGCATGATTGTCTGAAATTTTGGAGATGTCTTCGTGTGTGCCTTGGTTTGGTATGTCTGGTAGTGATATTATATCAAGTCTGCAAAGGCCGTTCGGATGAATTAGTAATGACATTGGGATGTGACCCGACTGCTGAATGAAACGCACTAACTGCCAGGAATAAACCCTAATTGAATCATTCTCAAATCATTTCTGCAGAACGAGCAAATACAGAAAAGAGTGATAGGCAAACCTTTTAAATCCACAATAGTTGCCATTAAATTATCGTGAAAGTGATAAAGAATTTGGAATCTCAACCCCCTTGATTTTAGGCTTTTCTAAAAAAGCGGCGCCAGCATCAAAATAGAATTGAAACAACTTCAGGAATTGCATTTGCATTTAAATGTTTTGATAAACTAGAAGTTTGATGTGTAAGGAACTTAGTTTTGTAGAGTTCCAAAAACGTTTTGTGCTTAGATTCTGTTCAAGTTGAAAAAGTTGAAAGGACTAATATGGCGACATCTGAATTTCTTCTATTGTGATACTGGCTTGCTTTAATAAATAGTTGTCAAACGAACACTGTCGTATAAGCGCTGAGACAGACTTTCTTCAATAGTTGAAAACATGAAATTAGCCAATTAATCGATTTCCCTGAAAAGAGATGAAGTCTTACAAATTAAAACGGTGAAAACCTAACTTTCAAAGGTATATACTCACGGATAATTTACTATTTTTACGAGGAAAGCAAGTCTTAGGATGAAGGAAAGTGCACCCTTAAGTCTGTACCGAAGAATGAAAGCATCAATTTGTAACCAGGAAATGAAAATCTCAATTCTTTTACCGACTAATTTGATTTCGCTTTGAAAGTTTCTGGTCCTTTCGAAAAAGTCAAGTTTAAGTCTCTGTAGATAGCCTTTAGCAGTTGACTTTCACTTTTAAATTCAATCTACAGTCTGCTTACTCAAGGAAGCACTGCGTTTTCAACTATTTCGATCAGCAAACGATGTCTGCATTCTTATAGCAGTGATGATTCAGGCACTGAAACTCAGATTAATACGTTGGATCGTCGACTAAAAAACAGAAACTAAAACTGAGACTGAAATCGCCTACTGAAACAATACTATTTCATAGTCGCTCTTGAAGAACAGTTCTAAGAAGGATTTAAACTCTTGAGCATTAATTTCCCAGCATTGGAAGGGAAAACATGAACCGTGATTTGACTCCACGCCACCCCCATCTCGTGTCGCCTTACTTCATATCGCACAGAACCGTCTTTTTGTTGTATTGAAAGCGGCTTCCCCTTTTAGGCAACCTTTCTTCTGAATAGTTGAAGAAATTTAAAAAAAAGGATCATCCTAAATAATGCGTTTCCTTTCACAAAAGTTAGACTTTGTTTTAAAGCCTCAAAATTAATCTCCGTCGGATGCAATCCCCTGCTTATTTGACTAATGTTACGAAAGGAAAGCGATACCAGCATTTTATAACGGGAATTGAAAATGATTGCTGAAGGTTTTAGAGCTGAAAGTAATCTCTGTTTGCTAATTCCTGAAATTAATTTAAAGTCATCTGCATTCTGTAACTTGCGAAACCTAATTTTGCCTTAATTATTTAATTTCTCATAATTTTGCATCCTGCGGGCAAGCAGTTTTCTTTTTTTAATTCAAAACAGGAAACAATTTCAGAATACTAGTCGAACCCTCCGGTCGGCCCAGTTCAGGGATACGAGCCATCAGAGGTGGTTGAAATTTTGAAATTGGAGAGTTTTGTGCAAAAGAAAAATAATTAACGGCTACTTCTGCAGTCTGTCTTACAATAATTCTGAACAGTTCAGTGAGCCAGCTACTGCTCTCTGCTGATTACTCTTAGCACCGAAGTAGACCCGAAAGTCTCCAATTTGCCGCATTTTCCGTATCCATAGATAGAGGGATTTATTTACTTAGCCGTTTATGTAGCAGGGCACCAAGTTTCGGCCAATAAATGCAAGATAAAGTTTAATTTCGAACCAAACCGAACCTGCGACTGCTGCAAGCCAACGGTTTTTGGTTGCACCAGTTTGAGTTAGATTAGGTTAGGCTTGGAACCGGTATAGGAGAGATCTAATTCTAAACCGAAAGTGATATATAGCTGAGATGGCGGTATCCTTTAGTGCAATCATATATACCGGCTCAATGTTGGACGTGAGAAGTGTCTGGTTAAGAACATTTGTGACATGTGAAACTATAGCGAAATTGACTACTTTTAGCATACTTTTAAGTACGTGCGTTGAACTTTAGGGCATGGACTTAGCGAAAATGTTTGTGTTATTTTCTGAAACACACGGACCGAGAGAGGCATTTTGTGATTCATTTAGTTGCTTTAATGTTTTGTTAAATTCCGGCAAATGAACTAGATACATGGTAACCTTCGCTTGAACCTTTCTCGCTGCTGATAAAGTTGTAAAGATTGGCAAAATTTAATTTCATTCGTTGAGGTGCATTTTGTTGATTCTACCAAAAGTTGTGTGAATCCACCCAATTGTTTTTATGAGTCGAGATATCCCAAAGCGAAATAGTCGTAGCTTAGCCGCAACGATTTGCCGTCCACTCTCTAGTTATTAGCATTACCTTGTTAACAAAGTTGGGTACAGTGTAACTGACTAGTTTAGTTCCGGAAAGGCAACAGATTTGTTATCTTCTAATTTAAAAATTCCAAAGTTTAGTCTGACAATATTCTAAAGAGCACAACTTAGTTTATCCGGAAAGCCTCACCGTTTCTGTGAAGAATTTAACCCTGTCTGAGCAATTAGTATAGCTAAAATTACACAGGTTGATACCACAATCAAGTCTATAAATAGTGAATTACGGCCCTTGATCAATAATAGGGCTGCATGCAACTGCAAAACAAAACACCATTGCCTAAAAGTAGCATCGTACTATTTTGGTATTTAAATTCAGATCTTACATAAAACAGAATTTTAGATCTAATCATAAGTCAAGTGTTGGCCTAAACCTAAATATATAATATTACTCGTTAAGTTGACCGTGATATGCTTCTTCCCTGGTTCTGCTCTACGGCACCACCTCATTGATGGGTTGTAAATTTAGATAGGTGCTTTATACGAGGTCGCCCAACACAGCCTACTGCATCCTTACTCGGAAATCAGTAAAAGGTAAACTAAAGTCTAACCTTGTGTTAATTTCAAAACGAAACATCGGTGAAAAACGCATCTGCTCCGAAGAGCCACTTCTAGACAACCGTTTCAGTTTTAATCAATGTTCGGAATTACTTACAAATTTCAGAGATTCGTTAAAAATGCAGGTTTGAAGTCTGACAAAAGCCGCACTTATCGCATCAGCAGTTTCGAACGGGAGACCTAGACGGATAGTCTTAGGTTTTTCGTATACATTTACCGTCAAAACTGCATAGCCTTTCTCTAAAGCATGAAAAGGTAACTTACTGAATGATTTGAAACAAAGTTGGCAATGTAACGTTCCGGAAACAAAGAATACTAAAAAGCGAAAAATTTGTAGCGAAGTGATATAAATATTGCTCACCGCGCGATTTTAAAGAAGTGTTCGAGCTCGCGGCCAAATTCCCTTTGTAATAAATATGCAAATGAGTTAGATGTTTACATTCTTGCCTCATCACAGTGATTTGTGGACCAGAAGCAGATTTTCCAGACGTTGTCTAAATTAATCTAAAGTTGCCATTGTTAAAAACTAGCTGGATCCGATGACCTATCTTCGATTGTTTAGCCGAATCATGACTGCAATATACTTTTCAGCTCTCTAAGTTTCAGTTCAGGTTGATGCTGTACGGATTCTTAAGCCACTTAACTGGATTTTAATTTGCTCTAAGCAGTCTAGGTACATTTCGCTAACCCAAAACAAAAATTTAAGCTCTATTTCCTGTGAAAAGGAAAAAACTGAATTCTATGTTGAATTTGGGTGTGGAACTGAAACATTGAACTGTGAAGTGGCTACATACTTCGCTGTTATTTTCGTGTCTGCTTGAGAGTAAAACAGTGAGGATTCTTTCAGCTAATGAAACCAGAAAACTGAACTTGAAATTCGATGAAACCAACGCAAGCCAGAGGTCAGGGACCCAGCTAGTTTCGATATTCCCTAAACAGTGAAGATTAACGCTTTCGTTTTGCCCTATCTGCTGCACAATCGACTGAATAACCATCTGCTCAGTCTATCAACTGAAAAAATATTATCAGGACAAAGTTCAGCCTATCAAAGCAGCAGCAGCAACACTATCAAAGATTGCAGATCTTACTGTAATCCCTAAAGTCAGAATCCTAATATTACAAGCAAGCGATTTGCCATTCTTGATAGTTGGCTCCCTTTTCCTTCATTCCAACAAACAACCTCGTTTCACACCAGAATAGTTCTTAAACTGATTTGGGAAGTCGTCACCTGAACGATATACACACTCCCTTCTTGCGCTTAACTCTAGCTTTCATTTTAAGACACACCATTCGTTTCGACTGAGAGCCTAAATCGTATAAGACCACGGTTCTGCTAACTTAGAGCCAACCTCCGATTTTTGCTGTACATGCTTTGATCTCTTACGGTCAAGTTTACTTCATGAACCGATACCGTATTGGCATATTGGCACGGAACGGTACGGTACGGTACGATTACAAGTTTACCGTAACCGATTGCGAGTTTGGGCCAGCAGCTATGCATGGACTGATCAAATCCTAAGAGAAGACATTAGTTGTTATCACGAAGTGCTGCTGAAGCTGTTATATAAGTGATGGAATGCATTTTGGTGTTAACGTTTTTCTTCTTAGGAGTTTGGTTCGGTCGTTTGTGCAATTGTGCAAGATTGGTAGACTTAGGCTGAGATTTAAACCAGCACCGCGGTCGCATGAATTTAACCTTGTACGAAAGCGTTAATTAGCGGGATTAGTGTTGTGCTATGGACAGAAGCTAATCAATATAACGAAATAATATGTGTATTAAGATTACTGCTGTTTTAAATTGAAATCATACATAAGTGCGCAGTCACAAAGATACCTTCGTGTTAGACAGTTAGGTAGATAGCTACTTACGTAAAGTACTCCGTTAGCATGCAAACATAACACTTCTACCTAATCTGCGACACACACGAAGAACTGTCTCGGTAAGCAAATCAACAAATCAACAGCTAAGTTGACCATGCAGGCACTACTTTTGAAGACCTCGGACGTCTACGTAAACGTAAATGCTAATTTAAACCAAGATTTAGGGCGACGATGGAATATCAAGCTGTGCTCCTGAACTTTGTCGTTCCTTGTGACCTACCTATAGTTCAAAAGTACTGACGTGGCTGCAAAATTTAGAATTTTAAGCAAGATCTTTCCTTGCACTTAAATCTGTGGCGATAATCGCTCGATAGACTGTGTGTAGTATGCTTGTGAATGTGAACACAATTCTTGTAACCAACAGAAAGTAAGACTTGCTGTGTGTTTCGAAAAGATTGTATATTTGCCTGTTGTCATATATTGTATCTAAATTGAAATAAAGGCAGGAAGTGTTTTACAAAGGAGCACTGCCGAGCCGAATACGGTCCGCTAACATTTTGGACCCAAATTGGAAGCTGAAATTAATTGTAAAGTGATTAAAAGTATAGCAGTTTCGAACCTTGATTTTGATGTAAAAGCAAATTACAAGATTGGTCAATACCGATAAGGTCGTTATTTCCGTGTCGTTGTTCCCTGTTTTTCCTTTCTAGAATCGAAACCTTGTATGATTTTTATATGAATAGATAACAGTTACAGCATTTACCATCTCTGCAAGCTTAACGTTTCGTCGCAAACTGTATACATTATTTCGGCCCTTAAAAACGAAACGGTTCCAATTAGTCGCTCTGTCTCTCGAATTGCGTGCGCTGAAACAATTACATTCTCATGCGGATTCTGCCATTAATATATGCATAACAGCTAGTATCAAAAAATGTAGGATGTTTGCGTATGTGACTGCAACTTTATTATGTGTTTCCTGATAATAATGGTCAAATTTGAACTCAGTTGTATGAAAATTGGTCATCTGCTTGTGTTGTTTTGTCTCTCTTCCAAATCGCACCTAAAAATAGCACTATGTCAGGGAAGTTATTTCGTGGTACCAGTGGAGCCCATGATCTCTAACTTAACCGGTTAGTTGGAGCGTCAGGGGCGGTACTGTGGATGGCTACTCTTGCAGTATTGCTAGTAACAGCTACAAAGAGGACGGTGGATCTACTTTCTTGTAGTGTCCTTACTGTAGCTATGGTTTTCCAACACACTCTGAATAGCCACAGCTGTCGTTTTCTGCGATCCACCTAACCACTTCCAAAGTTTCCATTCTTGTGGTACTTCTCTTCAAATTCAGTAAAAGTTCTCGTATTCCAAAATGTTCTCACTTTCCTCCTCTCAAAAAAGGCAGTCTGGAAATTTGGTTACTTGGCGTGTGGGGTGTATGTCCTCTTGGTCGTCGAGGCACCATGGTCTCCATGACAACTAATAGGGCAGCATTCTTCCCGCCGGGAGACCTTGATTCCATTCTTATGCAATTCTGTTGTTTAGATACTGTTCAATGGCCTCCATCATTGCTTTCTGTGGAAAAAATGATTTCCTATCTAACATGTATTCCTGCTCCGTGACAAAAGCCGGACGAAAATTTCTTTCTACTGAAGCTACTTACCAATATGGTAAAGCGTGGATTGCGGAAAATGATAGCGTAGCCGAATGTATTTCCGTCACTAAAAATGGATTTGATGCCAAACGGTTGTCAAAGCAAATTCGAATCAAAACAAAGCAGTGGGAACAGTGCAAGCTGGCCATAATTGAAGGAATCGTTTTCTCTAAGTTCTTCCAAAATCAGGATCTGAAACAACGTCTTCTCGACACCCATCCCGCTATCTTGGTGGAGGCGGCCTCTGATAATATACCTTCCTATCGACGAGATTATTTCTACAGCGCAGGACTTACCAAAAAGGAAATATCCATGAGTAACTCATCCCACTTTCCAGGGAAAAATGTGATGGGAGAGCTGTTGATGAAAATCCGAGCAGCCTCGTTTGATGGTAGCAAAATCAGCAAGATTTTGGTTGTCACTGACTCCCAGGGATATCGTTTACCCGAGACCGATAATGAAGAGTTGAACATCGTTCCTGTTAGTGGTGCGAGAATCCAGGACTTGATAAAGATAGCATGCCTGGCGATCCACGAAGGATACAAAGGGTGTGTTATCTTCGGAGGCACCAACAATATCGCCATGGATCCCTGGACTCCTGTCTACTCCAAAGATGGTGCGCTTGAACCTAGGCTTGTGAAATCCATCATCCGACAATATCGTGGGCTTAAGCATCTTTGTAACCAGAATCCATCAGTTAAGCTTTGGATCGCAGAAATTCCTCCTCGCTTCGATCAACCACACAATGTTCCAGGTAAACCCAGTAAATTCCAACTCACCGTCAAACGCTTGAACAAGGAACTGAAGAATCTTGTTTCGTCATTGCATAAGTGCGGCAACAACATCGACATCCTTCCGATTCAGGCACAGTTCAATGATCCTTCCTACTTTGCAGCAGGTAGAAACGGTCGTTGCCCAATCGATCTCCACTTCAGTGCCCATGGTGGACAGAAAATGCTTAATATCCTTCAAGACTTAAGATGTGACTAAACTTTGGTTCCGCTCATACCGAGGCACCATGGTCTCTCATGGTTGAGCGTGAACGAAGTTTTGATATATCTTCCTAATCCCTCCGCATTTGTGGAATTCACCTAACTGAGTTTTTTTATCAGGGCTACTGAATTAGTGCAGAAATATGCTCCTGCTAAGTATGTAATCACGCGATCACACTTTGTCGAATTACCTCTCTTGTATAGCTTTGTAACTACTTTCTGACTTAATGCTGTATTTGACTTTGTATATAACCTCCAACAGTATACATTTACGTGTTAGCTGTCATCTTCACTTAGGTATATTCACAGCGCTCTTATAGCATACCACCCTACCTCTACTCCCTAGATTCCTATTACGCAGTTATCAATCATATGTAAGCCATAACAGACCTTTAGTCGCGTTCACCCCCTAAGTCGTCAATCAACCCATTTAAGCGGGTGAGGAAAGGGGAAAGAGTAAGGAAAGAGTAATAGGAAAGAAGAGAATGAATAGGAAAGGAAAGAGTAATAGGAAAGAAGAGAATAATAGGAAATGAATAGGAAAGGAAAGAGTAATAGGAAAAGAGTAATAGGAAAGAAGAGAATAATAGGCCAGAAGAGAATAATTTTACAAATAATTACAAAAGAAAGCATCTTGAAAAATTCGACCAAAAAAAAATTCGACAAAAATAATATCATGCGTTAAAACTAGATCAGACTCTGAGCTTTTCCGACACGCAGCAACATTGATGTATGCTGACCATATCTGTTATGGAAAACATGTAACATAGATGTTGTATCTACGGTATTGCTTGTAAATCTTAATATTGATTTGTTATTGTAATTTGTCGTGTATCATATTTGTTTTGGATTGTTGTGGTATTGTCATTGTTTATTGAGGGGTTTAGCGGCTGTAATGTCCGTGGGAGTATAGTGTCCGTTGTGCTCGTGCTTTTCTAAAAGATACTGTACGAAATCTAATCTAATATTCTTTTGTTTCCGGATTACCGTACCCTCCCTAGTCAAAAAACTAGCCCTTTTAGTG
>JASAND010000236.1:0-19259 GCA_030248195.1 Trissonchulus latispiculum | reverse complement strand
CTTAAAGGGGTAAACATCGGCGGCTAACGGAACAGTAATTCAAGATAGGATACAAGGTGGAAGCAATTTTAGTTGCAAGAAATTGCCATATCCCGAATAAATATAGTACACATTGCTGCCAAATTGTCGGAAATTGGCAAATCCCTGAACGGGCCGAAATTACGGTGCTGGTAAAGATTTTGGCACGGAGGGTGAAAAAGAACTTGTTTCGTCAAATTCCATTGTAATTTGAATAAATAACCAGCAACAGTACCCAAAAAATTCAAAATTTGACGTATTGGTTTGGGATGCATTTTCGAAAAGTGTCCAAGACTGTGACATTCCAATTTCAATTCAAGTTCATTTCAAACTGAGAATTTATTAGAATGATAATAGATCAAACTATAATTGAAGCTGTCCTATTTAACGAGCTCGAGAACCACTAAAACAATTTTTGAACATACCATTTGAAGCGGCCAGTTCAGGATCTTCTGAGTGCCATTTCTTCTGAAATTGCTAATGATTAATTGCTCAAGAGTTTGAGAAACTTTCGTCAGTTTCATTTTTCGAGCAGAAAGACAAAACTCGAAACTGCGAAAATGTCCTCGGTACTTGTACGTGTGTAAAGCCGCATTCTAATTGCCTGTTTTCTACTCAGCGAGATGATTATGAAACTTTATACAAAAGCAAATTCGGTTGTGCACTTCAAATTCTGCTGCTGTGCTTGTATACATTTTAGTAATTTCACTGGCAATGCTCTATGGAGATACAAGTGTAATCTCAGTCAAATGTTGAAATCATGAAATCATTTGATTTTTTTCGAAAGTGGTCATTTTTTTTTGACCTCGAAAATCAAATACTATTCGCATATCCCACCGTACGGAAATACTGTACGTTGTTGGTCTCTTTAAGTTGTATTGGAATGACTGTAAAAACTCTTGCATATCCGGCTACAGTACATATTACGGATTGGTTTTCAATTTTCAAAAAACTTTCAAATTTTTTTTAACAATTTAAATAATCGCAAATTTTTAGTGCTCAAAATCGGTGGAGCATCTTCGAACCAGCATCTTATTCAGCGAGGAGCAAAATATAGTGCGGCAAATTTGGTAATTTGCTGAGAATTTCTTGCTACGTTTAAAAATCGGCAGCTGAATTGGTATCTCGACAAAAAATTTGACAGCAGCATCCCTAAAATTTCCAGGAGCAAATCGGCATCTCCACAAGATGTGCTTTTGTCCAAATCGGCAAAGATGGCAATTACACGATTGCTTCACCAAAGTTCCAACATGTTCTAGATTTGTATCAAAACAGACAACTTTTCGACGAATTTAACTAAACGTTGCAGAATCGCCAATTCCGGGAGTTCCAACCTTTTATCAATGTTGCAGTTTCAAATTCAGCAAAGTATCACGTGGTTCCAGAATACAGTAGAGCTCGTAGCACGCTCCAATCTCAGTAGAAAGTCACAATTTCTTGGATCCAACTACGACTACAATACAACACAACAGATTTCAGAAAATCACAGGGGTTCCAGTCAACAGCTGATTGCGTCAAGAAGATGTGGATCTGAAGTGCGGGATACGAATGCCAACATTTTATCAAAATCAGGAAACTACAAAAAAAGAAACAACTACAGTAACGACTGTACATCAGCAACTTATCGACAAAATTTGACTTTTGTCTTCTGTGATCAAAACTCTGACTGACTGAGAACAACATGTTCGTACACAACAAATGCATCGTCAAGCCGAACTGGATACGGGGATCCATGCATTGCAAGATTCATGTTCAGTGGGGTCTCTGACGCACGTGTTGCAATATCTAATCCAAAAGTTTACATTTTACTACTGACTAATGCATCAAAATAATGACTAATATCAATGGAACCTGAAAGTAATGAAACAACATACCGTACAGTGCTCGGAATTCTATAAACTACAGTTACCGAAATTTAGGTGGAGCCGGTTGGGTCCCATATGGTGAAAATCTCACAACTCAGATTTTGGCAATCTTCAGCGTCAAGACGACCGGCAACGAGTTTCAAACCAAGCGGCGATCTAGGACAGAAATCAATGAAACCAACACCTGCAAACTCACTGGGTTCAACAACAGACCAACATGTCGACGTTATCGAAGGGATTGAATTCCGAGTCGTGACAGCAACATTTGCGAGGGATCTACCAAACAACTGCAAAGTCGAAGATTAAAAGGAAAAGTTGAGCTATTTTCGTGACGAGACAATCCCACTAGCATCTTCGAAGATTGTCGACAGTTGTCGTCAAAAATGCGTATTGTTTCAGAAAATCGTTACGGTAAGTTTTGTATATGCTACAAAAATTTTTGAACTCGATGAATACTAAATAGCTGATATTTGAATATTTTTCCCAATTCAAATTTTTGAATAAATACGGCCGCATAAAAGTACCTGAATACTTATCGCGCTCTTGCTTTAAAAATATATAAGTGGGCATTCAATTTTATTATCATATAATGTTTAATCATTAAACATATATCGGTTTCATCAATACATATCTAGTCACACAGGTGACAAGTTAGATGATAAAATGTGCTTACAGTGGGCATATACTCTTAATTCATAATTACAACAAATTACACAGTACTACAACAAATTACAACTCTATGTAAATATATTGCTTCATTAGGCACAACGTCAATACAGTTTGAAAATTTGAAAAGAAATATAGAATTGAGGATACAGTAATCACGGTTGTTTAGGTCCCCGACATATCCATGAATGAATATTTTTTTAGTGCCAACACATATCGCATGTGCAAGTGCTCCATACTGTTGGAAAAAATTAGGTAACATTAAAAGCCATTTCAGTACACCGAAAGCGAGTACCTCATATTTCCCATTCTAGAATCTCCAAAATGACGTGGCCGACAACTCTGTGAACTCAGCTAATAGAACGGAGGTTGAAATGCGTCTTCACGATGAAAACAGTACCAAAATGCGAACGTACACAGGTGTAGATATGACTCCAGTTTTCGGTTAGGTCCAGCCATAAATACTACCATAAATATTCAAAGTCACAGATTTTTTCTGAATATATACTGATGTTGAAATTTTGAAACCAAAAACTACCGTATTTCATTCTGTGTTATTTGATTTGATTGGTAAATTAATTCGCAGCCATAGTACACTTTAGCTTTATCCTCTAGCATTGCCAATCGAAATTTTTACCAAACTGCAATCTCATGTTGGTTCTTACTACAGTTGGTATTAGAGAAAAGTTATTGAAACCATTGTGTCTCTACTTATCTTATTCTATGTATCAATCTGAGATGCTTCCAGATAACAATCCATCTAAAATGCCAAATTTTACCATGTGCCGATTTGTTATAGTCACATGGTATAAATTTGGCGCACAGATGATTTAATTTATCTGGAGCGTCTCATAGTTGTTACATAGGATAAGATAAGTAAGTTCGCACAATGGTTTCAATGCTTTTCATCTATGCGAATAACAGTAGAATGTTAACATGAGATTGAATAATGGATTTGGTAAAATTTCGATTATTGATGCTAGAGGATAAAGCTAAAGTTGGCGATGGCACATGATAATTGCGAGATTATTTACCAATCAAATCAAATAGCAAATTGATGAAGTATTGTGAAGTTTTTAGCGGTTTCAAAACCACTATTCGATTTCAACATCAGTATATATTATTCGAAGCGACTTCATATCTGTGACTTTTTGAATATTTATGGTAGTATTTATGGCAGTATTCTAGCCGAAACTGGAGTCATCATAATATCTGCACCTGTGTTGTGCGTTCGTGCATTTGGACGCACTGATTCAACTGTTTTCATCGTGAAGATTTTATATTTCAACCTCAAAAACAGCGTTCATGGAATTAGCCACTATTAGCTGAGTTCCGCTAATACCGAGTTAAGTAAAATGCGTCATTTTGGAGATTCTAGAATGGGAAATAGTTGCATCTCAGCGGTTGCGACGCTGGGAAACTGTAGCTTTTGAATGTTACTAATTTTTTCCAACAACTATGGAGCACTTACTATGCGACATGTGTTGTACTAAAAAAATATTCATTCATGGATATGTCAGGGACCTCTAAACAACCGTGACATGTGCAGTTGCGGTAAATCTGTCAATTCTATAATCTCGTGATTTTCTTTCTGGGTAGGTTTGCCAGACTGTATTGACGTTGTGCCTAATGGGCAATATGTTCTACATAGAGTTGTAATTTGTTGTGAATTGTGTAATTTGTTGTAATTATTAGTTAAAGTCAATGATATATGCCCACTTTTAAGATGTAAGCGATTACGATTTTATCATCCTAACTTGTCACCGCAATGTGACAAAAAGACATGTTTATTGATGAAACATGATATATGTTTAATGATTAAACATTATATGATAATAAATTGAATGCCCCTTTATATATTTTTAAAGCAAGAGCGATATAGGTATTCAGATTATATGCATTGCTATATTTATTCAAAAATTGTTGAAATAAATATTCAAATATCAGCTATTTGAATTCATTCATGCACAGTTCAAAGCATTCCGAATATAGCATATCTAAACTACCGTAGCATTTTCTGAAACAATACTGTTCCTTGGTTGATATCTTTTGACGACAACTGTCGGTACAATCTTCGAAGACTGCTTTAGTGGGATTATTCTTTTTGCATTGTTCGTCACAGAAAGCGTTCGTCAAGCTCTTCAACTTTTCCTTTGAATCTTCGACTGTAGTTGCAATTGGTTTTTGACCGGAACATCCCTCACAACAGTAAATGCTATTCTCCTTATCTTCCTTTGACTCAGATTCAATCCCTTCGATAACGTCGACCTCTGGTGTTGGTGGCTTGGTCTGTTGTTTTGTTGAACAAGTGAGTTTACAGGTGTTGGTTTCATTGATTTCTGTCCCTGGATCGCACTCCTTAGAACACGAAACTCGTTCCATACAGTCGTCATGACACTGAAGGTATTGCCAAAAATCTGAGTTGGTGGGGTGTTCTCTTTTACATTCATAATAGCAAGACATGATTTTCTCATTTTCCTCTGTAGTTAATTCGGCGCCGGCTCCACCTAAAATTTCAGTAGATGCTGTTGTTGTGGCTGTAGTTTTATAGAATTCCAATTCCTGTGGTGTCGTTGTTTCATTACTTTCAGGTTCCATTGATGTCGTCATTGGTTTTGATTGCTTCAGTTCGTCAGTAGTACAAATAAGCTGGCAAAGCGGGGTTGGATTATTTTTGACACGTGCGTCGGGAACTACTGAACATGAAATCTTTGCAATGCACTCGTCCCGGCATGCGTTGAATTGAAGCGGCGGTGCTCCAGATCCTAGATCACGGCTACATTTGTTGTAGCAGACATGACGTTTCTCAGTCAGTCCAGGATTTTGATCACAGAAGACAAAAGTCAAAATTTTTGTCGTTGCTGGTCTTACAGTCGTTACTGTAGTTGTTTCTTTTGTAGTTTCTGATTTTGACAAATGTTGGCATTCGTCCATGCAAACTTCAGATCCCAGTCGACGAAACATGACGCAATCGGTGATACAATCAATCAGCTGGAACCCTGTGTTTTCTGAAATCTGTTCAGCTGATCTTTGTTGTAGTCGTAGTTGCGGATCAAAGGGTGCCAATCTTGACTCTACTGAGACAGATAGAGCGATGCTGCAGTAAATAAACACTCTCATATTGATCATTTCTGTGATACTTTTGCTGAGCACACTGAAACAACGGTAATAGAAAGGTTGGAACCGAAGAATGTTTGGAGATACTACCAACGTTTAAGTAAATTTGGTAAAGGAGTTGTCTGTTATTTTTTGATACAAATCTATTTGAATGTCTGGAACTGGTGAAACCTCAATCGTATAGTATTGGACCGTGCATCTTCTTATTCGGAGGATGAAAAAGCTTGTATGTAATGAGATGACACGAGAGATTGTCTGTGCGGTTCTCCTGGAAATTTTAGGAATTCGCTGCCATTGGCCACATAGTCTGGTTAAATTCAGCTACTCATTTTTAAACGTAGCAGAAGAGATGCGCTTAAGACATTCTGCCAACAAATTTGTTGCCTTCTAATTTGCACTCCTCACTCACTTAATAAGATGCTGGTTCGGGTTCGTGTATTTTTGGGCTTTAAAAGAGTAATTTGCATTATTTAGCCTAGAGAGCATTTAAAAAATTTGAAAGTTTTTGAGGAATTAGCTATAATCCGTAATAGCTTGTACTGTGGCCACGGACAAGTACAGAGACAATTTACAGTCATTCCAATGCTCTAACTAAAGACCAACAACTTTGCTCTTGAGGTATTCTTCGATTCCGTACGGTTATAAGAGATAGCAGTGAAATTTGATTTTCGAGGTCAAAAAATGACCACTTTTCGAAAAATCAAATATTTCATGATTTCAACAGCTTTAACAGCGCTGGTCCACACTTGTATACTCCCATAGGATATTTTGTGCCCAGTGAAGAGCTCTCACGGCATCTCTACCTACCTAAGCACAGCATCGAAAATGAGAAATTTTGAAAGTCGCAACCAGATTGCTTTGTATAAGGATTTCCTTGTCTCCTGCAAGCAATTAGAAAACGGGCAATTAGAATACGGCTTTACACACGCATTTTTGGACAATTACCGAGGACCATTTTTCACGGTTTCGAGTTTTGTCTTTCTGCTCGAGAAAAATAAGCGTCCAAACTCGAAAACTGACGAAAGTTTCTCAAACTCTTGAGCTTAATTAATCATTAAGCAATTTCAGAAGAAATAGCACTCCGGAAGACGTTTTTCTTGAATCCTGAACTGGCCGCTTTTCTTTAGCTTTCCTACAGTTCAAATAATCCATGTTCAAAAATTGTTTTAGTGTCAACTCGTGTCCAAGTCGTTAAGTAGAATTGAGACAGCTTCAATATAGTTTGATCTAATTATCACATTCTAAGCGTTAAAATGATATAAAAATTATAGTTGAAATGAACGAATTGGGTAAATTAATACAGTCTTTCAAGGTTTGCTGCAAATATCCCAAACCAACACCATTAGGCGGTGGTCCTTTTTTTGGGTACGTATTGCTGGTTGACGGTTCAAATTACAATGGAATTTGACGAAGCTTTTTAAAATAAGTTCTTTTCGCGTTCCAGCACCCTCCGTGCAATCTTGCTTTAAATATTCGGCTTTTCCGTTCAGGACAGGATTTGCCAATTTCCGACAATTTGGCAGCAGTGGCATAGTTATTACTATATTTATTCGAAAGATCTCTTTGAGCTCTACAGTTTAGCTTTCGTAGGCATCTTTCCACCTTTTTCTTATCCTATCTTCCAATTACTATTCCGTTAGCCGCTACTATAAAAAATGTAGTGTTTGCCAATACGACCAAATTTTTTCCAGCGATTGTGAAGCATTTAGTGTGCAAGCAAGAGGGTTACTATTTAGCAGATATGTTCAACTCAAAAAAGCACGAGGTCCTATTTACGTGCCTATATTTCCGTTTTTAGCTAGTGGTCGCTTGCCAAAGTTGTGGACAAAGGCAAAATCCAGGTTGCGCATACACTGAGCAAATTTCTGAATAAAAAAAAGAGCTATTTGAAAATAGTTAAAAAGGGTCCCAAACCATACATTAACAAGGGTAGCCATTCCTGAGGGGGCCTGTACCGGTTTTATCCCAAATTTTATCAGACCTTGTACCTTATTTCAAATTTGGGGGGAGGATCCCAGCAGTAAATTTACTAGAAAAAGGGAAATTTTGGTCGAATTTAGCGCTAAATTAGCTATTTTACTGCCATTGCGGAGCAAAATAAGCAGGGTTTCGCTATTTTTTGGAAATGTTTTCGAAAATTCAAAAAAACTAGCTATTTTTGGCCAAAATTTCCATTAATTTTCAGTTTGACCTGTCTTTCCTGTCCCTTGTCCCTTTGTCCTGATTTTGCTAGCCCTTGTACCGAGCCTCCAATTTTTGAGGGTCCCGTACCCCCCCCCCCTATACCCCCTTTGTTAAAGTGTGGTCCCAACCATTCGGTGAAGGTATAGATTGGTATTACGAAGCGTACACAATGATAAGAGTGTGACAAGCGTCACACTCTATGCAAGGAAGGCGAAAACTATGCGATGCGCGCTAACGGCTTACCCCCCCCCACAAATTGACCCTCTCTCACACCGCCCCTATATGGGCACATAGTTCCAAACGGGGGTCGCTCACTCGCTTAGTATATTTTGTACATCTATGTGTTAAGCATACACGCTTGCACCCCCTCCCCAAATCGGCCCCTTCTAATTTGAACGTGTAATCATGTAAAGGAGTGAGCGACCACCGTTTGGACCACGTACCCATGTAGGGGCGGTGTGAGATGGGTCAATTTGTGGGGGAGGTTTTTGCCTTCATTGCATAGAATGTGACGCTTGTCACACTCTTTTCTTTATGTACCCTTGGTATTACCGCTGTCTCGCAAATATTTACTTCAGTCTGCAAAAAGTGAGAAAGAAAATTTACAATCTGTTTAGAATGCAGCAAAACTCATTTGAAACCAAAATAGTTTCAGCGACATTTTTCTATAAAAATTTCATCTTTAACTCCAAGTAATGAATGGGTAATCATGGTTTGAAGTTGATGTCTCCAAAAGGAATCACCACCTTAACTAATTATTTAGTAATTACGCGTGATCATACTGATTATCACATGTTAACTTTCAGAAACTTAACCTCATATCAACACTGTTAAATACCTTGAAATTAAAACGCCAGAAAAAGTAAAGTTGTTAACAAATTGCTCACCTTTTCTAGTCCCAGTACAGAATCACCAGCATGAAAAACAAACTTTCATATCGACGATTCCGTTTTATAGATGTAATTCTTTTGAATGGTAATTTTCGATTGATGGACTGTTTGATGAATAGGATTAGGAATTCTTCTATTCCAAACCGATTAGACATTCACTTTGACGTAATCCATTATTTTAAAATAACGTTCGAATATCTTCGGTTCACATTTTATTCAATTTAATGTCACTGGAGCCCGTCATATTTTGATGAGTAAACGCAGCAAAAGGTATTTTTAATTTATTTAAAATATAAGTTGGCTGTCTATTAGCAAGGTGGACTTGGGTGTCATGAGCAAACGGTGATCGAAAACTAGATGTCCAGAATTTGCTTCCCCCAGGTTAAAAAACCGGATTTAGGACAAGAACGTATACTGAACCTGTTGGCAGCGATTTGATGCGTTACTTTGAATGCTGACTGCACGCAAAAGTATGTAAAATTTTCGTTAAGAACTCAGCAAGGTAAATAAAGTGAGTCTATACGAAATAAGGCTTTAGCGGTACCAGTAAAAACTAAAAACTTAGCCTAACTAATACAGTAACCCCCACCAAACTCTTTAGTGAGGAGACCAGTGCACAAGCAGATAATGGACCAACCGGGTTCAGTCTTGCAAAAACTGGCAAGTAAAGTTAACTAACTTATTGAGAAAATTTACTTGCTTTCAGTTTACTTAGTGTCTGAACCAAAAGCTCAGTAGATTGTACCAGGCATTTATAAGTGTAACGGATATAAATTTACAATAAACAGAAATAACAAGTTCACTAGAATAACAATTAAATTTTCGGTTAACTCTTGCTTTACACAATTAAAAGAAAGCTATAATTAATACTGACAATCGTGATCGACAAACGTTCGAAACAATCCGGAAAATCCGGAAACGAAAGATAGAGAAGCTGACGGGCCCGGTGAGACCGGGTACGATTTTCTCCTGTTGCGATGAAATCCGTCGCCTTGGCAGGCAATCCAGCAACTGCTGGCGCATCAGGTCGAAGGCCAATCGAGTGCGATAATAGGCCACTCCCAAATCAGCGGCACCACTGGCTATCATCTCGCCCTGATCCAGGATTCGAGCAATCCTGGTGGCCTGATTTTCGGACGAATCCACAGGATTGGCTTTCAGATACAGAGAGGCACGTCCAAGTTCCGATGGAACATGGAGGCTCTAATTCGAACGTTCATACGTTCGAAACTGCTGTATGCAAAATGTCTTGATTTGTGCAGACTGCAGCAAAAGGTGAGAATTAGTACCTTATGGTCCCTTTTGTCCTGCTGTGAGCAGGAGTGTGATTTCAGGTATGCTGTTGAATGGTTTGTGAAGTGTTGCATTTCTTCGCGGTGTGAAAGGGTGTCTGAGTTATAGGATGCCAATTAGGATTTGCCGTCTCGTATATAGTATTTATCACGTTAATCGCGGCAAATATTCTGGTAGGCTGCAAGTTCACGAAACAAATTAACATAAACAAACAGACTTAGTATTTACATTGATAATGGCAGAGAATGTCTAATAGCAGTTTTTGACATTAATTGAAAACACTTCAAAGACATTAGAGCGAAGTGCAAGCGCTTTAGGTTAGACTACGTGGCGGTATCTTCCGCTTTGATATAGCTGATGCATTCACAAAATGGCTGTACGATCAAATAACCGCATTCACGAAACTCACCAGACCAGACATAAACTATTAGAGGTTAATATTCAATGTTTTCTTTTCGTAAGGATGGTATGCTAAACGTTAACGCACTCGCTGTGTGCAAGCATGTGCATGTTATATAAAAGACTATGCTTATCACTGCCTACGTGTTGACTTCGTATGAAAATTGAATGTAGCAGACCTGCTGCGCCGAAGCGCAGCAAGAAATACACAAGTACATAAGAAATAGGCGTAAATAAATGGGCACACAAGACGAAAAAATGTTCAGACTGGGGCGGAATGACCTAGCCCTCTAGTCCTTCCAGGTGGGCGCCGTCCACTGGACGGCCTCGGTGCACCCCCATCAAGTTCTAAGGTGGAATCACCCAAGTCCGTGGTAATACAGATTGGAGGCAAATTAACTTAATAATTTACCTACACCTGCGATGATGCTGTGATAAGCCAGTGCACAGTGCGCAGTCAAACAATTTCACACGGTGGCCAAGCAGGATATAATGTAGTGGCTAACATAATATAATATAATATACTATAATATAGTGGCTAATATAAATACAGTATGCTTGATTGTCACAGCCCTTTATTAATCCTTGGCCCTAGGCCAACCATTCAACTTCTTAGTTACCGGTTTCCGTACCACCTGCCAGCACACCCACAGTTGAAGTGTGCTTGGACACTCCATACATTTACGCAACCGTTAGCACAAGGGTATTTCCCCCTGTGCAAACCGACCTGTGTGCCATTCCTCAGTACCGCTGTGCAGACTCTGGTACCTAATCATCACAAGTGTTTTCATGCTCAATGACAACAGCCCACTCAAAAACTATTAACACATCTTTAACAATTAATATCTTGTTAATGTATAAATAATGGTTGACACTGAATTAAATTGGCTTGAATTGAAGATAGGTGAATAGCCCTATTACAGTGAAACCAAAGAATACTAGAAAATCAGACAGATAGTGGATCCGGTACATCCGACCTAAAGATTATCAGACTATGGCTGAGGTGGCATTAATTTCTTTACGAGATTGTCGCAGACAAATTCCTATTCTGCTTTCACTTTGCAAGGCAAAGGATTCCAGTCTCCTTCGCCTAAAGTGGTATCGCCTAAATAAAAGTTGTTTCTGTCTGCAGGCGGAGGCAAAGTTTGCCACTGTAAAATTGCTTGATGCAATTATCCGACGCATCATCGGAATAGATGTTTACACGCTGCCGATTGTGTCTATGCTTGCACTTCTCGGCTTCTCTTCCAATGGATTCTGCTATACTTTTATGTACTGAAGCAATATCACCGTGCTTATGGGTCCACGCGGAATGTAGTTTTAGTCCGGTCTAACCAAAAAATAGTCTCGGACATGTCTGAGACTAATTGATTTAGTCTCAGACATGTCCGAGACTAACTTTTGTCCGTCTGGACAAATAGTCCAGACTAAAAATATAGCTAGTCTCGGACATGTCCGAGACTAATTATTTTTGTCCAAGACATGTTAGAGACTAATTATTTTTTGTTTTTTCTGAGACATGTCTGAGACTAATTGTCACTGTCCGAGACTAAGTTCGGAGTCCGGGCCCCGTTTCACGAAGCGCTTATAGCGCTATGAGCTTATAAAAAGTGTTAATTTTACAAACTTATAAGTTTTATCGTTTCACGAAAGTCTTGTAAGTTGTGATTTCTTATAAGTTTTATAAGCAGTCAGGACCACTTATAATATAGCAACAATTCGTCAATATATAATTTCACTTTAATTAATAGCATTAATATTCAGAGGAAGCGTTTATGCTGAAAATAAAGTAAGTCACTGGTGACAGAGCGCAGGGTAATTGCAACCCTTCAATTGAAAACCGCCAGATGAATATTCGACATGAATTGAACATTGAGCCCTCACTTTAGTGTGTTTTCTACGGGTAAAGTGGAGGAAATAGTTAGAACACAAAGTCAAGCTATTGAAAATATTTATGGTACAGTTATAGTGCTTACTTTATATTTTTCGTTTTACTTTTCAGAAAATGCGAGATGTCTGACAAACCGGGGCTCTGTTGCACCCATTTATATACATTTCACAATTGTATTATAGACGTTTTGAACCAATATACAGCAAATAAGTTTTAAAAATTACGTAGAAGAAATAGAAGTGCTTACAACAACACAGTTGTAAACGGTTATAAGCGCTTAAAGCGCAAAATTATAAGCGACATAGAGTTTTGTGAAACAGTTTACAAGACCTTATAAAGTGCTCATAAGTCGCTTATAAATTTCCGCTTATGGACTAATAACAAGCGACTTTATAAGAATGTTAGTGAAACGGGGGCCCGGACTAATCAAATTAGTCTGAGACTATTAGTCCGGACAAATGTCTAGACATTAGTCGATCGAACAGCTTGCAAAATTTCTTGTCAAAGTGACAGCTAAATATAGTTAAGCCGCAAATCAACAGCCTAGAATTTCGCAAAAGACTAAATTTAAGGTGCTGGTTTGGGTATTCGCAGCAAACTTTGAAAGGCTGTCATTTGCTCAATTCTGGAGTTCAACGCTAATTTTTATATTATTTTAAAGCTTAAAATGTGCTTGTTACAACTACGTAGAATACATCTGTCTCGTTTAACTGTTCGACTTGAACATGCGATAACAAGAATACAATTTTTGAACATATATTTCTGGACGTGTGGGAAAGCCAAAGAAATGCGACCAGTCCAGGCTTCAAAAGAAACGTCTTCTCGAGGACTATTTTTTCCGAAAATTTTTAATGTTCTAGTACGCTCAAGATTTTGAGAAAAATGTAAATTTTGATTTTCGTCTGGTGTTTGGACTCTTATTTCTCTCGAATAGAAAGACAAAACGCGAAACCATGAAAAATAACCCTCCGCAACTGTTCCAAAGTTGCGTGTGCAAAGCCGTTTTCTAATTGGTTGCATGAGTTGAGAGAAATCCGTGTTCAAAACAATCTGGTTGCCATTTTCAAAATTTCACATTTTCGTTGCTGTGCTTTATGCAGAGATGCCGCAGAGAGCTCCCCGTTGTTCACAAAATGTCCTATAGGAGTACAAATGTGGGCAATACTTGACTGAGGGACTAGCGCTGTTGAAGCTGTCGAAATCTTGCAATATTTGATTTTTCAAAAAATGGTCATATTTGGACCTCGAAAATCAATTTTCGCTGTTATCCCTTAAACCGCAAAGAATCGAAGAATACGCTCAAGAGCAAAGTTGTAGGTTTTGGCGAAAGAATTCGAATGACTATAAGTTTGTCCGTGTAGGGTGGCCACAGTGTAAGTTGTGACAAATTAAAGCAAATTTTCCAAAACGCGACTTTTCTAAAATGTTCTTCAGGCTAAATGAAGTAATTGTAGCAAATTTGAATGAATTTTAACTACAATTGCGCTTTTAAAGGCGGAAAATACACGAACCCGAACCAGCACCTTTAACTAGTGCAATGCCAATTTCATTTCAGATGTTAACCTATTAGAAAGCAACAGCTAGTCATAAAAGCCATGAAAAAACCACTTTTTGACAAGCAGGATCAGTAGAAGGTAGAAAAACCCGGAAGATCGCGCATCCGATTTGTCCTGGCTGACAAGAAAACGTGGTAAGCGGCGTAGCCCTGCCTACCTACCTACAGTGACGAAGATTTTAATAATATAAGCGATGCAAACTAAAAATATTCTAACAAAATGCAATTGGAAAAGCACAATCGAGCAAGATTCCCGTTTTATGCTTCAGTAACAATGAGACCAATATCCTAAAACATCTAAATCCGAATGCACCAAAATATTACTTCGTTGCCACAAACACTTGTAATAATTTAAGGAATCTAAAACAAAGAAAAGACACAAGGAAAGGGGAAGCAGGGGATAACGGTATATCGGCTTTCTAGAATCTTTCTATATTGCTCATATACTGCGAAAAGTCGTGATGTTCCTAAATTTATCAATGCCAATTTCGCTCAAAATTTAGGAATATTTATTACCTTGGGTTGACCCTATCTCCCTTTCCCTAAGGGGGGCAGCTAACGAACCTCTCCTTTGAAACCCTAAATAGGTATATGCGAGCACAGATGTGACTCATTAGAAGCCATATGACTAGACCTAGCTGTTTGTATAGTCAGTATTTCAATATCTCAAATGCGCCGGGGCCACCCGCGGCTGGGCCTGCAAATTGGAGGTCAAATAGAAATTTTCAAAAATTTCGTGCAATAACTTCTGGTAAATAGTAAATAAACGTTATCATTGTTGTTTTCAATTAAATAATTGAAAAATTACTTCTAACAACTTAACCTACTTTTAATTTTAAACTTTTCGCAAATTTTGATGCAAAAGTGTGGAAAGTTTAAGAATTTAATAAGTTGTCCTGACTACTAAGCCTGTGCTAGGTCGCTGTGCTCTCCTAATCTTATACCAGTAAAAATTCTGGGCAAAACCCAAATTCAAGTTTTTACCTTAAATAGACCAAAAATAGTTTCGTTATGTGGCAAACTAGCTAGCTCTTGTACTAGCTAGCATTCCCTTAAGTTCTACTACTGTTTCAATTTCGAGAAGCTTAACCTGTTACTTTAGAGCGCCCTTTATTTTAGTGACAGCTTTATTTGATGTTATCTCTGTTTCGGGGGCGAATATTGTTTATATATGTGAAGAAAATTGGTTTACTAGCACTGGTTAATTTTGGGTTAAACGATTTCTCTCGAGTTCTCTTGTTCAGTTTTGTGCTAATTAGTGCCTCCGATCTCTCTTTTAGGCTTAGCTTCAAAAGGTTAGGAGTCCAAATTGCTAGATTAATCCCGTCCTGCCGGATTAAGACAAACACAACCAGATCAAACAATTAGTTACAATGTTGTCCACTGCCCAACACATGTAATGTCTTCAGTGACCGGTTTTACTGTCTCGAAACGAGTCTTCAGGAACCTCGTTGGTCATTAACAAAGTCTATCCCTAGTTACCTAATCAGGAGCAGACCACTCACTAAACTTTGAGATCCGCTCTTGATTCCTACCTAAACAGGGCTTCCGTAAGTAAAACAATGGTCCACCCTGTTCTCTGATCAGATCCCTAATCTAAAGGTATGATCTCGCTTCAACGACGCAACGTTAAGCCCAAAACCACTGAAGAAAGATACTGCTTTTCCAGGTCCTTTTTAATCAGCAACCGAAACAACGGAATAAAACAGAATAAAATTGACAGAGCACTTTCGTTATTATACAATTCCCAATATTACTAAGCTATAGCGAGAACACAATCAACACAAAATGGAGATACTACAATGTCAAAATAGACCGTTGAATTTCAATATTAACTAGTCAAATGTCATACACTCAAATCGTCGGCCCAAGAATAGATTAAGAGTTGAAGTCAGCTAGACGTTGGTCGTTGGAACCTTACCTCCTGGATGAGAATCCGCTAGTGATCAGGAAATGACGTGATAACCGTAAGTTAGCGAGAATTGCTAATAAGGTAAACTGTTTGCAATACTAGTCAAGACAGGAATATGAGTCTGGCCACGCTAGGAAATAAACTTCCACAAGACTGTCCGCTCCGGACTGACACAAATAACGGCACCTCGGCCACGTACAACTAGACACACTGTTCGTATAATGGTCCAAACCGATCAACTTCAACAACCGCCAGACCAAGACTGAATATATTGTGTCGTCTGGCTGGGAACTCCCTTCCTGTCAATCAAATTGTGACGTAGAAGGCAGGCCCCGCCTCATGTTGTGTAGTGTATGCGTGTGTGTACATGTGTCTTACGGTATTTCACGTCATTCCCCCTCTGACTCAGCGGCCTCCCTGGAAGTTCTTTGATGTCATTGAAACCATACCTGGGCAGTCTTTTTCTTGGACGGGGGGTGGAAATCCGGTGCGTTTTCGTCGAAATATGTACTGTATGTTTTGGTGCGTAATTTGAGACCACAAGCTTTTATTCGAAGAGAACATAACACTCTGGATAGTCGATTGCCTAGTTACGGAACGCTTTGGCCATTTAATTATTGAACCTAAAGTTGCGGACACCAAACATTAAACTCTCGAAAGTAACTACGGGGGGTTTGGGGGTGACGCCCCCCAGAAGTTGAAGAATTTTTGCAGTTGAGACTCCTCCCAGGAATTAATTTAGAGCATTTCCGCGATCAATTAATGAGGTAAAGTATAACCAGTTTTTGTTACATATTCGCTTATTCGCTCATTGTATTCGCTTATTCGCTCACCATATTCGCTTATATTTTGTATATTTTCAATTTTTGCAAGACTAAATCTGCAAGACTGGCACGCTTCTGCTACATCTGCCTTTACTCCTATAAAATATTAGCTTGTCAGCTATCGTAGCAATCAGCAATGAGCAAGAATACAGACAGGCGGCGCGCGGTAAAAACATGATTGAGAAAAACCCATGGGAACAAAGTGGGGGTCTGGAGACGGTAGCCCCCAGCTAAAAGCTAAATCTTTTTAAAAAATTAAAGGCTTGAAACCTAATTTTTCAGAGCACTTTAGCAAACATTTTCTAAGTTTTTCTTATGAATTTCGTTGTGTAAATTTAGTTTTCACTGTGCAAACTAAATTTGTTGTGTAACTAGTCAGTGTTTGACACAAAAACCCAAACGTCTAAAGCCGGTAAGTCAGTAGGCCGAATCCGGTGCGTCGGTAAGCCAAATTCGGTGCGTCAGAGGCCGAATCCGGTGCGTCGGTAAGCCAAATTCGGTGCGTCAGAGGCCGCATCCGGTGCGTCGGTAAACCAAATTCGGTGCGTCAGAGGCCGAATCCGGTGCGTCGGTAAGCCAAATTCGGTGCGTCAGAGGCCGAATCTGGTGCGTCGGTAAGCTAAATTCGGTGCATGCTTGCATACTAACAAACTTGATGTGATGACAAGTCAAAACTGTGTGGAGATGGAGAATCTAATTTGTGGAAACAGATGCGTAAATAAGTCAAGTTTGGCTCTGAGACCAAATCTTCAAAAACTCATGTAGGTATCATTTTGGTGCGTCAATTCTTCCAAGAAATCATATAGGTATCATTTCGGTGCGTATGTGAGACCTGGGGTGGCCACCCCCCGTCCTCCCCCCCATTGCCCAGGTGTGATTGAAACCCCTTCTTTTGATTGATTGGATTACCTGGGGTTTCAGGTGGTCCCTGAGGGTCCTGATTTGGTCGAAAACAAACCCATTAGGTTAATAAATTGAGCATACAGAAATTGCTCAAATCCTTTCTAACAAAGACCCATTTTCATCAATTTCTATAAATCAGGATTAATTTGCTTGTTTTCCAGAGTTATGAAAAGATTTCTTGAAACTATCTAATTCGTTTAGATCCACGAACCCGTGGCAGTTCAAATACCCTTGGCCACTGACAAACGGACTTTCCATTAGTGCATAATAGGATTTCTTAGTACAAAGCACAATTGTTCAGAAACAGTCATAGTGCGACAGTGCAGCTAATACGAGACAGTGCATAAAACTAGAAAATAAACAGTCAAATAAACAAAAGTAAACAGTCAATTAGTAACAAACATTACAGAAAAAAATGGTAAACATTACAGAAGAAATGGTCATTTCCGTTCAGAAACATTGCAGTAAGAAAACATGGGAATCACCATTAAGCTCACTGGATCTTAAACTCTACCCTACCCTTCCCATGTATACTAGTGCACCTGACTGGAGGTTTGGCCACAGTCCAAAGTATTTACATGTCTGGGGGTCGTTTCACAAAAAACTTAAACTACTTAACTTAAACGACTTAACTTAAACTACTTAAACTACTTAAAATATTCGTTTCATAAATAAACGGCTTAAACTACTTAAAATACTTAAACGGCTTAGTGGCTTAAACGACTTAACTTAAACGACTTAATTTAAGTAGTTTTAGTTTAAGTCATTTATTTATGAAACGAATTTTTAAGAAGTTTAAGTTAAGCCGTTTAAGTTAAGTCGTTTAAGGTGGTGATTCCCTTTGGTCACATAAAGTTTGCACCATTATAACTCATTCATTACTTGGAGTTAAGAAGCCATTTTTATATCAAAATGTAGCTTGACATTTTCTCTTTTTAATGAGTACAATGAATCTAAGTTTGGCTTTCCAAAATGTTTTTCCTGTATTTTAGAAGAAGTATAATTTTTCAGATTTTTTGCAAGCTGAAGTAGATTTTTTCGCAAGACATCGGTTAGAGCATTCGATACCTCTATCAAATAGCTGGGGACCCTTTTTTAGTTATTGTGATATCGCTCTTCGTTATGGAGAAATAAACTAAAATGTCTGCGCAACCTGGATTTTGCCTACTTTTCACTACTTTGGCAAGCCACTACTTCAGTTAGAAAGCAGCTATCGGGGCAACTAAAAAAGGGTCCCGGGGTATTTTTGTGTAGAACACATCTGCTAAGTGGCAACTCTCTAGCTTGCATACTAAATTCTGCACAATCGCTGGAATCACAATGTTTTTGCAAAAACTACATTTTTTGTGATAGCAGCCTAAGGGATAGCAATTGTACGATGGTCATGCCTCCGATAATTGGCCTCTGTGAGACCTTTAAATTGACACCCTTAGTTAAATTTTACGGCTTTCGTAGCTCAAGAACTAGTGGATTATTTGATTTCTGCAGAAAGGACAAGTTTTTGACGCCAAAATAAGAAAATTGGCTATATCTCACGATAGGGAAAAGCTAGAAATTTCCTTCCAAAAGCAAAATTGTAGAGTTTAACGAGTTCTTTCGAATGGATATAGTCATAGCCATGCAGCTGCTGCCAAACTTTCAGAAATTGGCAAAAACCGCCCTGAACGCAAATGTTGAATTTTTGAAGCGCGATTGCGCCGAGGGTGTTAGAACGCTAAAACAACTGTAATGAAGTTGCTTTG
>JASAND010000235.1:0-15130 GCA_030248195.1 Trissonchulus latispiculum | reverse complement strand
TATCGAAAACTTTGTTTTTAGTGCAGTTACCACCTGGTACATACCTCATGACTAATCAAATTTTACTTAATTTAGTAACAATGAACAGCTGCATTGAATTTAGTTACAGTTACGAACATGCACCGCATCAATCAAGTGGCTGACATCGTGAAAAGTACCGTTCAAGGTTTTGCTATAATTTATCAACTGGGTAGTACTACCCTGTACCGTGAGTCAACCCCAAGTTCGTACCAGTGAGTCCAAACTTGTACCCAGCATTTTTATGTAGCTATGTGCCAAAATGTACCTACCACAATGAATTGCTGCAGTCACAGAGTGTCATAAAGCAATTAAGTAAAACAACAACTAAAATTTCACATCTTATTTTGAACACATGGTATTCTAATCACACTAGCTTTTCTACAAAACTTAGTGACATTGCGCATGGTACTTGGTTACTATTTTCTAATTTTGCTCTAAGCTTAGCACGGGTTTACACGATGAGTCAATTTTGCCGTATATAAGGTGGGGATTTTGGGCAGTATCATTTAAGTTTCTTTTCTGTCTCCACAATGTTATTTTCACACTCAACTGTTCCACTCCTGCGATCGTGGTTATCTTTGCGCAATGATTATGCTGATTTTGGAGGTAAACTGGTTGAGTTCTTTACTGTACCAGTTTTGGTTATGGTGGCGTCTCTGATGTTAGCTGGTCAGACTATAGGAGATTCTATATCCTGCCAAATTCCTACTCAAGTAAATCCACCGAATGTAAAATATTTCCTGGACATTTGTTTTTTCAAAGCGAATATACCGGACAAAGACTACCTCATGTTTTACAAAGATTGGGAAGAAAGATTTTATGTTCATATTTATCCATACGTGGGATTCATGGTGATGTTTATGGCGTTACTACTGTATGTTCCAACTGCTATTTGGAGGATTGCAACAAGAGACTGGGATGGAATTGATGTTAAAAACTCCGACATTGTATTGTTTATGGCAAGGAAGAAGTTCTACTGTAAGGTTTTCTTTTTTTGTAAATTTATAACTATATCGTTACTTATTTGTGAATCTGTTTTAGTTGGATTACTTCTTTATCCCATTGTAGACAGCAATTTTTCATTGGATAAAAGTTTGTTTCCGACAGAAGTTCAGTGCGCAGTACCAATGTACAGTTTTGGAAATGTAAATGTACAGTATATTATGTGTTTACTTCCGCTAAATTTCTACTATTCTAAATTTTTCTTTATTTTCTTTGTTTGGTTGTGTGTAATATTAATTTTGATTCTGTTCCACTTGCTGTATATGGTATTTTATTTGATTAAGAAAAAGATGTTTAATGACATGGGATTGTTTATATATGTGAACAGAAAATAAAATAATGCTATGGTGATCTATCCTTACGTAATTACGGTAATGTATTTGTCCGATAATCTGAATATCCGTGATTTTTCCCCAATGAACAATTTTTTCAATTTTTTGTCAACAATTAAACTGGTCGTAAATGCCGTGGTCGTTTCAACATGATCGCGTACTAAACTTTTCCGCAAAAGAAAATATTTAATATGTCGGTATGGTTTTAGTAAACACAACTTTTAAAACTTTCCTCTGCAAATAGATGGTAATTTTTGAAGTTATTTATCCAAGCTAACACGTGCTATAAACCACTAACATCCTTTTTTCGACTTATCTTCTTTATACTGGAACACATATTAAGCTGCTGAAGCTGATCAGCATAAAAGGTTAGATTCTTTCTACCGGCCAGTAATTGTTCATACCTGTTAACAATTATATGCTGTGACTTACCCAAGCCAGCAATTAAAATAATGGCAGTCATTTAATAGTTAAATAAATAGATCAAATAAAAATGCTCTCCATTCAAAAAGTCTTCCATTTAATAAATTAATCAATATGACACATCCAATTGAATTGGGTTATGTTAAGCATATAGTGGACAATATTATAAATTTCGTATTCCGGATAAATCGGATGTTCAATCACTAAACAAAATCATCAATTGCCCTTATAAATCGGCAACCAGTATATTTGGTCATAGTAAATGCATTGATTTGTCATTAAGAAATTCAAACATTTCCAGAATTAAAAATTATCAGTAATATGCATTGGCATAAAGATACGATAGACGCCTAGTAATGAAGGATAAAAAAAGTAATAGACTGCAAGTAAAAGACAACGGCAAAAAGAAAATGGTGTTAGCTTCGCGAGCTCACTAGTTGTGCTAACTTAACACGCAAATTGTTGATAGCTGTTAAGGCGTCTGCTGAATAACAACACTTTGAATTGATTTCAAGAAAACTTTTTCTGAAACAGTGAATGGCAAAAATCCATTAAAATTTCCCTTTCCATTTTTAACTACTTAAATTGTGACACCCAGTTTCTGGAATCGTACGTGGCTGCGGCCCATTAAGTTTTTCTTTCTCTCCAGTTAAGCTTTGTTAAGTCACATTCAGCATTTATCACCCACCCTTGGTTTTAGTTTTATGCTGCTTCACTTTTTATTTGACAGCTGCTCTACGAAGGAGGGCATTATGTTGGCATGCACACCAAAATATACGAAGTCTACTATAGAATTCCTTTACCCATACATAGTATTCCTACTCTCCCATCTTGTTGGGTCATCTTTGATTACAGCTACAAACGCGAACGCCTTGATGCTGCAATATTGAAAAACAATGAAAGACTACAAACTACAAACTCCGGCCTAAGCTGGTTTGAAACCGAAATTTAATTGCATTTACTTTACATCTGTGTATATAGCTAGTTATCAGGAGAAGAGTTTGGGATTATCTGCATATTTACTTTTAATGTAGGTATATATAAAGGTTAATTGAGGATTACTATTATCTGAGAATTAATTATTGACAGAAATTGGATAACTGGGGAATTCCTTAAGGGAATTAAATATTTTAGTTTCAATATATAAATAAATATAAATATTTCAATCTGCTACTTAAATATATACAACTCACTTACAACTGACTTTTTCTACATCTATATTCCTAAAAAATTGGGTTTACTACAAAGCTGGATTAATTCCAAATGCACTCCTGGGTTAATCCCAGTATCCTTAGACAAAAGGGATTTAGCTTTTACTCTTACTAAATAAATTCGTGAGGTGCCGATTAAGCCACACACACAGCCATGAGGAGGGGGAAGCTGCGGATTTACGCACCACTGGATTAATCCCCTCCAGGTTTAATCTCAATACCCCCAAAACAAATTGCGGGAGCTGGCCCTTCAGCCCCTTAGCTTAGAATTAAGGATTAACTGCGGATTCACGAACACTGTATTCCTGAGAGGGATTAACTGCGGAATTGGGAGCAGGATGCTAACTGGGGGTGGATTACCTTTCGGATTTCCTGCTACCTCAAAACAAATTGTAAAAGTTGGATTAATCTCAATACCCCTCAAAACAAATTGCGGGAGCTGGCCCCTCAGCGAGGCGGATAAAAGGGATTAAGGGAGATTAAAGGCTGATGCGGGGCCAGCTCCTGCAATTTCCTACTACTTACATTGTTGGGGTTTGCTCCATTGGCTAATCTGCTATAAACGGTCAAAGTTTATACACACATTTTTTGGTCGTACTATAGTTCAAGGTAAGCCCTCCGAAAGTTTCGAGATGATCGAATTGACAGGAGGGGTTGGGGGGCGCCAATGAAAACACCGAGCATGTCTAGCCAGTCTAGTACGTGACAGTGTAAGAGTGAGAAGTGCTAAGTTTACTAACGACCTCAGAATACCGATGCTTTGATGCAGCCTTTCCAGTTTTGGTTTGATTTGATTTGATTTATTTTCACCTTTCAACATTTGATCAGATTTGATTTGATTTAATTTTTGGGTTCTAAAATTTTTATAGATTTGATTAGATTTAGTTTTCCGTTTTCTAGCAACTGAGTTGATTGGATTTGACGTTTAATTTGAGTTTTGATTTGATTGTTAAAATTTTAATAATTTTTGTAAGCTCTGCTAATTAGCATATCATTTCGCAATGGCTATATGTCTGACTAACTCTGTGGCTGGCTGGTTGTTTGCTAACAGTTTAAAAGTAAGTGAGAACTTTAGCAGTTTGCTTTTGTGAATTTGTGAGCTAGTTAACCGGTGAATTTTACATTTCCGCAGAATGTGCTTTGCCCAATTGTTACTGACAGCATTTCGAGGTAAGTAATGCCGGCGGTATCGGACTTCGAGAGCCTAAGCTCTTACTACTAACTAACTAACTAACTACTACTCTATTAACTGTTGCCAAAATATGCCGCCTGCTAACAATAAAAAAGTGCAATCGCGAAGCTGTTGGCTCCTGCTCCAGCTGCTCTAATTCCAATAGTCTATAGATCTCAATTCCTGTAGTAGAAAGTGTCCGCCAGCCTCTACTGTAGTCTTTCGAACAAGTGCTTAGCCTCTTGACAACTCAATTTGCATATGCGGATTCAAGAAATTGCGTCGTACGAAGTAACAAGCAAGAGTTTTGTGCAAAATTTGCAGTGTTTAGAGCAGAACTAGGCCTGCATTACTGCCATGGCCCGGTCCGGCCGGTCGGGCTGACAGTCAACGTTTACGGCCGGGCCGGCCGCGGGCCGAAGCTCACTGGCCGTGCCGGGCCACAGGCCCAGTTTCCAGCCTGCTCCCGTTATCATTGCGAGATTTTACGAAAGAATAATAACTTAAACTTTTAGCTTGAACGAGTTTTGTGCGTCTTGATCATATTTCGTACACATTAACACTGCTGTTGTGGAATTAGTTTCGGCATTTTCATTTCATAAATGTTACTGTGTATTTTTTTAAATTAAATAGTTTAACTGTCAAATAAATGCTGGATATCCTTCAAACTTTAACGTTGTCTATTTATAATCTGCATACATATGCGTTGTTATCCCGGATACTATATGGCCTCATTTGCATATTTTTCGTTTTTCCTTATTTGCATATTCCTTTCCTATTTAAATAACAAACTTCAGCCTACTTCAGTTACGAGTGTTCAGTTAGGCTACAAAGGTTGAGACCTATCCTTCTTCTCAGCTATAGACGGACTATTGTTTGTTTTGCCACCAACTATTCGCTGTATGCCTTCGCACAGTGAAGGAGGTACTCCTCCTCCTCGAGCCAGATCTAAATCCAGTTCGAAGTCTTCCAGATCTACTTCGAGCTCCAGATCATCATCTTCCAGTGGGACGTCGAAGAAGAAGAAGTACAAGAAGTCTGATGTCAAATTTTCGAGCAACTATTCTCAGCCCTCATTCTTGGAAGATTTGGAGAAACGATTGACAAAAATCAAACGCCAAGGGAAGAAGTATGTTCATCGTGGCAGCGGTATGTCTAAACTTCTAAAGGAGTCTAAGAAGTGTCTCTCTTTGGTTCAAGATCGGCGTAAATCTGTTATAATTTCTGACACTGTGGGCTTCAAAACGGCAGCTGTTTTAGAAAAGTCTAAAGAATTGAAGCTTACAGCAATTGAAAGCTTAGTTCTTGGGATGAGTGCTTGTTCTAGCACTTCTGTTTATTCAGGACCTCCCAAACCCTTTTCAGGAGGCCGGGGAGGCTATGGCCAACCTTTCCGGCCCAAATCCTATGGTCAAGGCCGTCGACCCACCTTGTGTTAACTCTGCCGTCAGCCCGGTCATTTCGTCCGGGACTGCCCCAAAAACCAGCCTGGACCCTCAGCTCCTCGTCAACTTACTTGGCCCGCCACCTCTCAATAAGGATGATGCTCTCACTCTCTCTGGTAAGTGCCTATGTTCTATCCCTTTTCCTTTTTTGCGTACGTTCCAGGAATCTCTCTCCTCTATTGGTATTGTTGCAGGTCGCTTGGGCACACATTATAATTTTTGGGAAACACTCACTTCTAATAATACTGTTCTTGTTACCGTTAAAGAAGGCTATCGTGTACCCGTTTTAGGTTCTCCTCCTGTTTTCATTGCAAACAATAATAAATCAGCTTTGCAACATCCCCAGTTTGTTCAAGCAGAAATTTTTGGTCTTCTTGAGAAATCTGTTATTCGTGCCGTCCCTCCCGAAGAAGTTTACTGCTCTAATCCGCTCTCCGTTACGTTCAGTTCTAACAAACTACGTTTTATTCTGGATTGTTCGGCACTAAATCACTGGATTGCTAAGCTTAAGTTTAAACTTGAGGGTATTGAATGCGCTCTCAGCTACCTCATTCCTGGAGGGTACTTGGCTAAGCTAGACTTAAAATCTGGCTACTATCATGTAGGTATCCACTCCAGTAGCCAAAAATTTCTTGGTTTTTCGTGGGAATCTGCAGGAACCCGGCAGTTTTATGTTTTTAAAGCTTTGCCCTTTGGCATATCTTCGGCGCCCTTTCTTTTCAATAAACTCCTACGGCCTTTCGTAGAGAAATGGCGTTCTCACGGCTTCCTAGTTGTTTTCTTTTTTGATGATTGCTTTATTCATGCCCCAACAGAGTCCGCCCTCTGTGCGGCTGTTCATGTAATTGTTCATGATCTTACACTTGCAGGTTGGGTCATTAACATGGATAAATCCGTCTTAACCCCCTCCAGAGCTATTTCTTTCTTGGGCTTTGACATCGATGCTCATTTTTTCACTGTGTCCGTTCCGGAGCGTAAACGCCGCACACTTCTTTCTCTTCTTGCCGGAGCTTGTGGTGCTAAGGACCTTTCGGCCCGCATGATTTTAAAAATTGCTGGTTCCATTCTCTCTACACGCTTAGTTGTGAAATAGCTTAGTTCAAATTTGCTGTGCTGTAACCCCCGTGCCTCCATCCAAGTTGTGAAGCACGATGTGCACTGTGCTTCACAACTGCATTTGTGAAGCACGCTGTACCGTGCTTCACAACTATAGTTGTGAAGCACGCTGAAGCAGATGCACTCTGTGGAGTTGGAATGTAAGAAATGAAATTGTCACTTCAGCACCAGAGACCCGAAAAATTCTGTCCTCGACTGGGATTCGAACCCACGATTTTCGGTTTATCAGTCCGACGCTCTCCCAACTGAGCTATCGAGGCTTCAGACATACAAAGCTAGAAGGAGTTTATATCCAAACTGAAGTAATAAATGAATAATGTGCTTTACGTATAACGCGGACAAACACATGACCCAGGGCGAGGAACACTCTGGTGTGATGCCTGCCAAGTCTAATCAAATTTCCGGTATTTTAAATTCGAACTAAGCTATTTCACAACTAAGTTGTTGCACAATTTCTCGCGCACCATCTAATTTACGGACACGCCAAGCAAAACTGCAAGGGGTTGTGAAACCCGAGTGTTTCGGCAAGCTTAGCACTCGAATTCTTTTGTGGTACTCGGGCTCCGCTTCGCTCCGCCCTCGTACCACAAAAAAATTCTCGTGCAAGCTTTCACGAAACACTCGGGTTTGTAATGCACTCGCTTCGCTCGTGAATCACAACCCCTCGCAGTTTCGCTTAGCGTGCCTGTAAATCAGCTAGTGCACTCTATGTTGTGCAACAACCTATACTTGTTGGTGATATTGCTATCTTGAGAACTCGCCATTTGTTTATGTTTGTTTGTACTTGTGCTTCTTGGGATGTTTTAGTTGGCCTGACATGTCCTGTTCGGCAGGAACTTCACTTTTGGCTCGATTTCTTCGACCAGCCAGCTGTTAAGAGCCTTTCGGAGGCTGCTGTTGACTATCGTTTCAAAGTCTGTTCAGATGCTAGCGACACTGGTGGTGCGGTTGTGCTGGAAGACTTGTCGGTCGGAGTTAAGGACTCGCAGCGCTATTCGAAGATAGCGCGGTTCTCTTTTCCGTCAACTTGTCCTGTGAGTTCTACGTACCGTGAACTTTACTGTATTAAGTTTGGATTAGAAACGTTTCTTTCCTTTTTTAAACATTCGAAACTGTTGTGGTTTACTGATAACCAGGCTGTACCTTCCATTCTTTCTAAAGGTTCTATGAAGTCACATTTACATAATCTTAGCTTTAGTATTTGGGAAATTATGTCTCGTGATCATATTATTATTGATTGCAAGTGGGTACCGAGACATCTTAATTATGTTGCTGATTTTTGGAGTAAATTCAAAGACTTTGATGATTGGTCGATTTCACGCCACTTGTTTCGTGCGATATCCCGGCGATTTGGGCCTTTTTCTATTGACCTGTTTGCAAACCACTGCAACCGACAAGTCGCTCGCTTTTACTCCCGTTTCTATTGCCCTGACACGTTAGGGCTTAATGCTTTTGACTACAGTTGGGACACTGAAATCGCATGGGCGGTTCCCCCACCAAGATTAATTTTGCGTACTCTAAAGAAGTTTTTGCTGTCTCAAATGACTTTACTTTTAGTTATTCCGCTCTGGCGCTCCTCCAGTTTTTTCCAGTGCTGGTGTCTGCTGATTTCTGTGGTCAATTTATCACTCACCACTTCATCATACCGGATGCCCAGCGGTTCATATGCAGTGGTTCTGATTCTTCTGTTTTTGGGAACACTACTTATTCTCTAAGTTTGCTTGTTGTGCGCTTATGTAACCTTGCCTGATTTCATTAAAAATATTGTTTGGTGTGCGTTATTTGCGTCTTCTTTTCTTTAGTTATCTCTCTCACACCTTCCTAGGCTCGTTTTGTAGTAGGGATAACTCAGATTGTTCCGGAGCTTTGCGGAGGAATAAGCGTTGTTATCCCGGATACTATATGGCCTCATTTGCATATTTTTCGTTTTTCCTTATTTGCATATTCCTTTCCTATTTAAATAACAAACTTCAGCCTACTTCAGTTACGAGTGTTCAGTTAGCCTACAAAGGTTGAGACCTATCCTTCTTCTCAGCTATAGACGGACTACCCACCCACCCTCCCTCTTATCAGCTGCTCGTGTTTTAGTTACATTGTTTCTTGTTTTAGTTCTGTTTGAGCGCTCATCCTGGAAGGCCTCTCTTCTGGAGCTGCAGGTCGATTCCTCTGGTCTTTTGGATTTTGGCGCTATGCTATGTCGATCACTCGCTCCCACATCTCTTCGGTCGTATCTTGGCTACTGTTCCCAGTTTCTTCATTGGCATTCTTTGGTCTACCCGGCCCTCTCACCTTTTCCAGTAGACCCTATCCGGGGTTCGCTGTTCCTGCTGTCTAAGCGCGGGCAGTTTCACTCCTCTTCGTCCTTCACCGTGGCCTCCGCTTCACTATCCTGGGCCAATAGTTTTCTTGGCCTCGGAACTAAACTTTCTGATTCTCCAGTTTGGCAAAAGATTATCTGTTCACTCCAGAAATGTGTTGCTCGCCCTACTCCTAAGAAGCTTCCTTTTCTTCCTGAAGATATTGTGACGGCCCTTCGTTCGATTCTTCCCTCCCCCTCTTTTTCTGACTTACGCCTGGCTGCCACTATTTGCCTTGGTTTTATTGGCATGTGTCGGTCTAATGAACTTATCAATTTGAGGATCGCAGATCTTACCTTTTTTCCTGACCACATTCAAGTTCGAATTCGCCAGTCTAAAACTGATCAGCTTCGTAATGGGCAATTTACCTACCTCGCCTCTACTGGTACTGCTGACTGCCCTGTCAATCTTTTGCGACAGTATACAACCTATTTGAAATCCTTTTTCTCTTCCGATGAGGTTCCTCTGCTACAGACTCTCTCACACCTTCCTAGGCTCGTTTTGTAGTAGGGATAACTCAGATTGTTCCGAAGCTTTGCGGAGGAATAAGCGTTGTTATCCCGGATACTATATGGCCTCATTTGCATATTTTTCGTTTTTCCTTATTTGCATATTCCTTTCCTATTTAAATACCAAACTTCAGCCTACTTCAGTTACGAGTGTTCAGTTAGCCTACAAAGGTTGAGACCTATACTTCTTCTCAGCTATAGACGGACTACCCACCCACCCTCCCTCTCATCAGCTGCTCGTGTTTTAGTTACATTATTTCTTGTTTTAGTTCTGTTTGAGCGCTCATCCTGGAAGGCCTCTCTTCTGGAGCTGCAGGTCGATTCCTCTGGTCTTTTGGATTTTGGCGCTATGCTATGTCGATCACTCGCCCCCACATCTCTTCGGTCGTATCTTGGCTACTGTTCCCAGTTTCTTCATTGGCATTCTTTGGTCTACCCGGCCCTCTCACCTTTTCCAGTAGACCCTATCCGGGGTTCGCTGTTCCTGCTGTCTAAGCGCGGGCAGTTTCACTCCTCTTCGTCCTTCACCGTGGCCTCCGCTTCACTATCCTGGGCCAATAGTTTTCTTGGCCTCGGAACTAAACTTTCTGATTCTCCAGTTTGGCAAAAGATTATCTGTTCAATCCAGAAATGTGTTGCTCGCCCTACTCCTAAGAAGCTTCCTTTTCTTCCTGAAGATATTGTGACGGCCCTTCGTTCGATTCTTCCCTCCCCCTCTTTTTCTGACTTACGCCTGGCTGCCACTATTTGCCTTGGTTTTATTGGCATGTGTCGGTCTAATGAACTTATCAATTTGAGGATCGCAGATCTTACCTTTTTTCCTGACCACATTCAAGTTCGAATTCGCCAGTCTAAAACTGATCAGCTTCGTAATGGGCAATTTACCTACCTCGCCTCTACTGGTACTGCTGACTGCCCTGTCAATCTTTTGCGACAGTATACAACCTATTTGAAATCCTTTTTCTCTTCCGATGAGGTTCCTCTGCTACAGACTCTCTCACACCTTCCTAGGCTCGTTTTGTAGTAGGGATAACTCAGATTGTTCCGAAGCTTTGCGGAGGAATAAGCGTTGTTATCCCGGATACTATATGGCCTCATTTGCATATTTTTCGTTTTTCCTTATTTGCATATTCCTTTCCTATTTAAATACCAAACTTCAGCCTACTTCAGTTACGAGTGTTCAGTTAGCCTACAAAGGTTGAGACCTATACTTCTTCTCAGCTATAGACGGACTACCCACCCACCCTCCCTCTCATCAGCTGCTCGTGTTTTAGTTACATTATTTCTTGTTTTAGTTCTGTTTGAGCGCTCATCCTGGAAGGCCTCTCTTCTGGAGCTGCAGGTCGATTCCTCTGGTCTTTTGGATTTTGGCGCTATGCTATGTCGATCACTCGCCCCCACATCTCTTCGGTCGTATCTTGGCTACTGTTCCCAGTTTCTTCATTGGCATTCTTTGGTCTACCCTTCCCTCTCACCTTTTCCAGTAGACCCTATCCGGGGTTCGCTGTTCCTGCTGTCTAAGCGCGGGCAGTTTCACTCCTCTTCGTCCTTCACCGTGGCCTCCGCTTCACTATCCTGGGCCAATAGTTTTCTTGGCCTCGGAACTAAACTTTCTGATTCTTTAGTTATCTCTCTCACACCTTCCTAGGCTCGTTTTGTAGTAGCGATAACTCAGATTGTTCCGGAGCTTTGCGGAGGAATAAGCTCATTTTCTTAATTCGTGAAAAGGTAGTGAAAATATTATTTGGGATGTTGTGCAGCACAGCTCTGTGGTTCAAAACATTCGAAACAAGCACTTCATCAAACAGCTAACATTTGGAAACGCAATTGAAGCTATCAATTGCAAAAGCTGGTGCTCAAAATTAATTTCAAATCTCTCGATTCATTGACGCAATTTTTGTGATTACAGCATAGAAACTTCAAACTGAATTTCAATAATAAATTTGAATTTTTTGAAATTTTGCACTTTCTAAAAAATGAAAAATTTGACGGGCCGGGCCGGGCGGGCCGAAACATTTGACGGGCCGGTCCGAGCGGGCTGAAACCTTTCACGGGCCGGGCCGGTCGGGCCGAGAAACATTTTTCACGTTCCGGGCCGGGCCGGGGCGCAAAAATTTGGCCCGTGCAGGTCTCTAGTATGTAATTTGATTGACATCAAAAATCAAAACAACGCTACCTCCGAATAACATCTTTGCATTTACTCTCACTGGTCACAGCTAAGGCAAATGAACAAGTTTAGAAAAATTTAAAATAGTGTTTACAGCTTTAGTTTTAGAAGTTAACTCGTTCCGAATGTCAACTGACAGTATTCTCTTCACAGCTGGAGTCCAGTTTCAGCTATTTTTTGTCAGGTCTGGTTTTTTCAAAATGTTTAACTATTATGATATTGTAATTAGTTTTACACTAATGAGTCAGTCTCAAAAATGCCGTATGTAATCTCCATGTAAAAAGTAACAGACTGCACTACTCAGCGGTTGCATTAATTGGAAGCGACGTCGAATGAAGACTGGTTTCGCGTGTCACATGGGGCTAGATTGTTGTAAACGCTGAAGAGTTTATACAACACAGCGTTCTTTTTCACTAAGTAGAATTTTGTTGTACGGTTTATCATTACATTCGTTTTCATAATTTGTCATTGTATTTCTTTACTGATTTTTCCTGTCCATGTATACCTTTCCGGCTGTTGTAGTTTCAGTTTTTGAAACTGATTAAAGTGTAAATTAAATTAAAATTAAAATTAAAATAATTTCAGTTTTTAAGAAAGTCTGATTTTGAGCTATTTTATATACTGCCTCGAGATTGTATTTTGTAGATTAGTTTGGCTAATTAGTCAGCCGCCCAGCTGATTATATTTTCAGCGGGAAAAGCTGATATTAATAGAAACAAACATTCAGTGAACGTTCAAAACTTGTTTTGACAGTTTCTCAGTTTTTCACTCCAAACATCAACACTTGTCTGTCAGACTGCAAGATGCAATCTTAATCCAGCTTTGTAAGCAAACTTTTGTTCAACTTATCTAAAAATTGTGAATGCGGACCTTTACACGTAATTATGTCTTTCTACCATTGGCAGAATTCAGTGATGTTTGAGCAAACACTGCCATCTTTAGTAATAAAATTATGCTATCACCTAAATAGGAAGTGTAACTTTTGCTTATCAGCTCATGCTAAAATTATATGCCAAGGCAGAACACAAAACCACCATGTTGTAGTACATATAATCGAATTGAAACTGGTGTAATAATAACGCAGTATTTGAAATTTTTAATTTTTGCTGCTATTATAAAGATTAAAGAACACCTTAGGTAAAAATATGCAAACTAAGGCTATTAATTTCAAAATTAAATTAAATGTATCACTTGAATTTTCTGATTTAGAAACAATTATACCGAGTTTGCCTGTTTTTTCTTGATAATGTCAAGAGTATGCAACGCTTACTTTTCAAGCGTCTGGAGACTGCGTAAACTGTTAAAGCTGAATTAATTTAATTCTAGCGCAGTCATTGAATTTCGTGTTTAATATTTCAGAGGTACTCTAAACTCAATTCTGATAGAAGCATGGCATCTCCACCCGATGTTCCTCCTTGCGGAATACCCAAAGTTTCTGCAGAACTACCCGTTGATCAAATGTGGTTACAAGATATTCTAAATAAAGCCACTGGTGCTAAAGGACTGCTCAAAGGAACTGACTGTGAAATTATTGCGGAAGGAAAAGGGTTTTTATCCATCATAACCAGAGTTCATTTGAAATGGGATAAGGAAAAAAGTCAAGGTAATAGTTGGTTCTGATCTTAATCTTTCAATCTAAAAATTGGGAAGAGTGATTCTGGGAAGCTCTAGGTTAAATAAAAAATTTGTGGTTGAAAATTATTTAAGTAATATGTACACATCAGCTGGTCTCAAATACACAAATGAATTCTCATGGTCTTTAGCATGATAATTAACTACGAATACGATTCACGTTTTTAGTGCAGGAGGAAAATTAAGAATTTTGTAGGCCAGCAGTAATCCATTCGCCGTGACATAATAGTGTAATGTAGCAAGTATGGTAATGTAAGGAAGGGTGGGTACCTGGACTTTTGCTTGACTTGAGAAGAAAGGCCAATCATCTATGAATCAAAAACATTTTCTATAAAATCACACCATCAAAAGTCAAAACCATACAGAATTTATACTATCTATTGTATAAGAATTGTATTATTCAACTCTCAGAATATTACGCTAATACTAATGAATAACTGCAATTTTTGAAGCGTGAATTTGTCAACCGATATTTGTGTTTTTTCAGGTTTAGATAAACTTCCGTCAGGTGTAATCATCAAACAACCAAGTTTGGAAAAAGTCCACAAGTTAGATGTGGAAGAAGCCAAGGATATGATGACCGCTGAAATGCTGATGAAAGTAAGATTATTGGATTAGCTCCCCGATCTACCCACAACACCACCGAGCCATCAGCTGATCTCAAGTCTTTCCTGTGCCTGCTTCTCTTACAAACCTAATAAAATTTACATCAAGAAATGAGGTAAACAACTAAACTCGGGCTAGCAAACGGAAACGCATTAAAATTGTATAGTGCATGGGGCCGTGGCCAGCCGATTAAAGTTGAAGTTGGCCAGATCAATGTCGATTTTCAACCTAATATAAATGTCGTAACAAAATTAATGGACCATGTCTGTTTTAGATTCACAATAGAGAAGTTGACTGCTACAACTATTTCACTTCCAACGGCTTGAAATCGCCCTTTCCTATGGCTCCCTTGTTCTACACGGAAAAGTCGACAGAAGAGACCAAAGGGATGATTATTTTGGAAGACCTTGGCGAGAAAGCAATTTCAACCGGGTTTAACGAATATCTCAGTGTGGCCAAACTGGAAGAAATTGTCAAAGCTGTGGGAGAGATTCAGGCCTACGGAATGAAGCATTCCGGATGGGAGAACTTTTCAAGTAATTGCTACAAAAGGCACTTCTCAATCAATTAAACCTGAGCCGCTGATAGCGCAGCGCAGTGGTCTCACTGCGCTATAAGTGGAGGCCCACGTCAAGTCTCTTTGCATGTTTTGCAATTGTTGTGGCTTACCATCTTTAGGAACTAATGGAGTTGTGATTGATTTTATTCATGCTTGGTTATATTGTCTCGAATCCTAGCCATAAGCAAGAATATTTCATCTCCGCTGAGTGAAACCTCAACCATACAGCTAACATAAAATATTTTGCTAAAATATATAATGATAAAGCGCTACAAGTGCTAACGCTAAGCAACATAATTGGAATTAGATGATGTGATGGCTTTGGCAAAATGTTTGTTAAATTTGTTTGACTCAAAAAATCTATGTAGTTTACTTCAGATCATATTGAATGCGAAATCCGTGCAAATCGGTTTTTGATTTATTCCGGCTTACTTACAGTACATACTTTCCGGTCGTGCTACAGTAAAAGCAAAAGTGAAAGGCTAAAATTTGCCCAACTCTCTATAAGTTCAGACGCAAAAAATGTCCGAAAAGGTAAAAAAAACACTCGCCGCACCCCAATATAATTATTTTTAATTT